>QFFA01005427.1:0-12066 GCA_003316565.1 Russula foetens | reverse complement strand
AGGAGAAAGGGCGGTCCAGGAGGCCCCCAAAACGCAATGGGGCTGCGAATTTATCTCAATGATTCTTCAGGAACGCATACCGGGGGAAAGGCGTGGGAGGCGAGGCGGTTTACTGATAATGTCCAAGAAATCGTAAGAACCCTTATCATGACATCGTAGCCCACGGGAACTGCCAAGAATATCGAAGACTGCCGTTATCTCCTTCCCAACAAGGGCGGGTGTGAGCGTCGATTCTTCCCCAGAAAAGTGGCGTCGGTGGTGGCATTACGGTCTCCACAGACTAGACTGATATGGTTAGTGAGGCGCTTTCACTAACGACAGATTGCCAGGGTGTCGTTGGCACATTGGAGATTCAGTACGTTCAGTGGCAATTTCAGCTGGAGCCTCAGACTCAGACATGCCGTTGTGTTGATGTTGATAAGCGATAAGCTCCCTGTCACCCTGTCAAAAATTTCGTAGGGATTATATAATACGCGGGGATCTGTCGTGTGTCGTGTGCCGACTTTTGAGGGAGTCGAATGCCAGTTTGGAAATAAGGAAAGGGAAAGGGCCCGGGAACGATCGTCCGGGAGACAGAACATTTTGACAAGACCATACCTTGTGGGAATTGGTGAATCACCATTTCGTTGAAGGTAGTAAAACCCGCGCGAGTTAGAGAGCCTGGGCAATTCCTCCATCGATTCGAACGTCGTTCGTTGACTCGGATTCCTCCAAGGCCACTTGGCAGGCACACACCCTTATCTCTGTGAGCCCTCGCTCGCGTCTCAGAGAACTGGATTCATGTGGCTCCTTCTTCGTAGATGCATTCCTCACCCACGGACAAAAATTTTCATTACGGACGAGGTCCTTGTTTCCATCCCCTTTTTTGCATCGTTCGTCTGCGCCAGTGTTGATCATACGTATTGCAGATAACCAATAAGATCGATGAGAGCACTGTCAATGCATATCAACATTGGCCCAATACATGTGATCGTACCCATAGTTCGTTGTTGCACTCACTGTGTAGGAAGCTCCGACTGGCCGATTGGACGATATCTATCATCCGTTCGACCAACCCATGGGAGTGTTTCAAGACCAGAGCACTTCCTCTCCGCAATAACACCGACTCAATGTATCAATACATCTACTGATAGTGAATTGCTCACGTTTTACATATCACGGTACCCCACAGGAAGGCGGCTTTGATGAGTGACTCCTCCAAATCGCTTTCCTGCGTGTCGTGGGGCCAAATATCCACATATTGTAGCGACAAATTACAGGAGATAAGAGAAACAAACGTGATATTTCCTCACCAATATAATCTTGGACTAGACATTGTTCATACCAGTACTAGTGTTGTTTGACTTTACATATAGTATCTTGGCTTGGAACCGACAGGCGGCATCAATTCCCTTTCACGGCAACAGATAGAAAAGATTCACGGACCAGAGAACACTTTCCCCTGATTTGCCTATGAATTCAGGATTCCTCATGGGTCATGGTCGGATTCGGTTAAGAGAGCCTCTGGCGAATGTACATGGCCCTCAGAGCTCGGGCAGTGGCCGTCCGAGCTCCCTCCTGCGTTAGTTCATCTCCGAGTCTCTGGCACGGTGGTACTCCGCCGCTCAATCTCATACATCGCAGTCGCAAGGATAGAGGGGACTCCGCCCAGTACCTTGATATTCGCGGGTAATAATACCAGCCAATTAAAGAGAAATATCCAGGATTCAACTTGTCATCGATGTCATCCCCTGAACTTAAGATCGCGGGGAGAATGGCGCAGGGAGTCGTACGCTCATAGCTGTGCGGATCATGGGCGCCCAATAAGAATAACTTTTGTATCTTATTGGTGTATTATTTCATGATATTAGCATTCTAGAATCGCATGGAGATTGGAGGACGAGGTGGAGTTGGTTGGGGTTGTGTGTGTGGTGAGCGCTGCATGAATGGCGGCGGGTATTATGTAATGCGCTAATTTTTTTAGAGGGTGCACCGAGTTGACGGAGAGATTCAAGCTGGTGAAGAGTCTCAATGTCATCGTCGACACTCGGAAAACGACAAAGAGATCAGGGAGAGACATCCAATTCTCATGGGTTTGTCATGCTATTTCTTCTCCCCTCAATCGAGCGATGTCGATGTCCTACAGGTCCACGCTATTCGTGTCTAATCTCCCATACACTGCGACATCGACAGATTTAAAGACCCTTTTCTCTGACATCGCTCCAGTGCGTTCGGCCTTTGTGGTCCTCGAACATGAAACGGGCGCGTCCAAAGGTGTTGGCTACGTGTCTTTTGCCATATCCGAAGATGCCAAACCGGCATTTGATACTATCTCTACGGATGGTCTCACTCTCGATGGGCGCAAGCTGCGCGTAGAATGGGCCACGAACAAGGTATTCTTGCGCGCTTTTCCTCTTCGAGAATCGTTGTCGATTATTGACTCTAGCCAAGTCGGGCAGAAAGAGGAAACAGGGACTCCGCTCCGTCCCCATCCAAAGATGCTAAAAGCGTTGCCCCACGACCCAAGCGTCACGTACCGACTCCTTCACGAGACCCACTTGCCATTCGTACAGTGGTCATATCTGGCCTCCCCCCTGTGGATTCGAAAGGCCTGTGGAAGAAAGTACGCAAGTACCAGGGTGCTGAGGAGGTGCAGTGGCCCATTAAGCGTGACGATGGTGTTGAGGACGTGTCAACGGGTTCGTCTCTCCGTCCTTGCGCCTAACGTTTGTGCCCATCACCGTTTTTAGCGCACGTTTTATTTTCCTCTCCTGCTACAGCGCAAGATGCAGTCAACAAGCTACATGCCCATGTCTTTAAAGGCGCTCTGCTTTCCGTCAAATTAAAGAAGCACTTCGAACGTGCAGCAAAGGTACCCCATACATCCGGTCCAATTCCAAGTCGTGCCAACCGCCTCATCGTACGGAATCTCCCTTTTGATATCGCGGAGCAAGATTTGCGTGCCGTGTTCCTTCCTCACGGGTCTATATATTCCATTGACATCCCTCAAGTCAATGCGGACAACCACGTTAAGGCTGAAGGTGGCGAGCCATCGTCGCCACTGCGTGGCAAGGGTTTTGCATTTGTATGGATGTGGAACAGGAAGGAGGCCGAAACGGCCATGAATGCGTGTAACGGATTGCGGGTGCGCGCAGGTTTTGCTAGCGACCTTATCAAGGACAAGCAGAAAAAGAAAAAGGTTCGCAGAGAGGAGAAAAGGCAAGCCGAGGCAAAGGAATCTCACGATGATTCTGGGAGGACAATTGCAGTTGACTGGGCGCTGAGCAAAAACAAATGGGAGGAGAAAAAAGACGCGGATGAAGGGATGGAATCGGACTCCCAGGACGAGCAGGAAGGCAACGGCGACACCGAGAGCTCCCAGAATTCTACTGAGGAGGTGGACGAGAATGACGATGAAGAAGATTCCATCATTGATCTGGATCACAAGGAAACAGAGGGCGACGTCCACGACGAGGAGAATGCGAGGCCCAGTTTACCACAACCAGAAGCCGGAACAACCCTTTTCATAAGGAACCTACCCTTCCTCGCAACAGATGATGAACTACGGGCACTGTAAGCTCTGGCCCTGTCCTGCTTGTGCGCCGTGCGCTCAAACTAGATTTTGTCATCACCACTCCAGATTTCGCAAATTTGGGCCCTTACGATATGCTCGTATAACTGTGGACGCTGCGACCGGTCGATCGCGTGGCACAGGCTTTGTCTGTTTTTGGAATCGCGCCGACGCCGACAGCGTGATAGAACAGAGCAATATAATACGCGCTGATATGACTGGAGATTCTGAAGTGACATTGGTTCGTTCATGCGCAATCGCCTTGCCCCACAGTTTAGTTGATGGCCTACTATCTGCAGTCCAAAAAAAACCCGTTCGCTATGGTGTCTATACTGACCCCTGATCCATCTGCAGCCTCCGCACAGAATCTCGTACTTCATGGGCGCACATTAGACGTCGTTCACGCCGTTACACGTGAAGAAGCTGGCAAACTTAAGGAAGCCGGTGAGAAGGCGCGTGAAAAAGCAGATAAACGCAACATGTATCTCCTTCGTGAGGGCGGTGAGCTTATCTGATTATTTTTTTTATCGCCAACACTTAAATGTTCCCGTAGTGATCCTGCCAAACACCGCGGCAGCAGAAACGCTCACGCCTGCCGAGGTACAGAAACGCGCAGAATCATACAATGCTCGCCGCACTTTGTTGGGGTCAAATCCGTCGTTATACGTCTCCAAGACACGTCTTAGCATTCGGCAGATTCCGACTTTTGTGACAGAGCGTATGCTGAAACGCCTTGCCATGCATGCTACTAAAGCTTTCGACGAAGAGGTCGTTTCGGGCAGCCGTACAGGTCTAAGCGAGGAGGAAATGGCAAGAGACGAACCAACTCCTGATGGGGACAAGACTCGAAAGAAGGGGAAAGCGATTCCGCGTGTGCGCCAAACGAAAATCGTCCGCCAGGCAGACCGTATCGATCCACTGACCGGAAGCGGTCGCAGCAAAGGGTACGGGTTCTTGGAATTGCGCGAGCATGCAGACGCGCTCCGCGTCTTGCGGTGGGCAAACAACAACCCTGATGTCCCATCGTTGTTTTCGGAGTGGTGGTCGGCGGAGCTCACAGAATTGAAGAAGAATGCCGACCCTGCACGGTTGAAGCGGATTACCGAGACGGAGAGCCGTGGAAGTAGTGCTAAGCAGCCGAAGGGCTTGCTTATTGTCGAATTTTCGATCGAGAATACGCAAGTCGTGCAACGGCGCGCTGCCCGCCAGAATGTGGTGAGTGCCATACTTCTCGCTTTCTGTGCATGTCATGAACATGTTTAGGACGATGCTGGGGTAAAGAGGAAATCATCACTGCCAGAGGGAAATGACGAGCAACCCACGAAGAAGCAGAAAACGTCGGTCGAGGATGTCCACACCCAAGCCAAACCGCGACTCGACGTTGGAAAGCAAAGGAGGATAAAACCCAGAAACAAAGTAAACCGAGATAGCCGATGAATTTCACCAGGAGAAGAAATGTGTACATGCAGGAGTCGGGATTTACGATCAGCGATGATGAACCAGCGTTGTGCTGGCGTTGTCAGGTCGATTCATAAGACCAACGCATGTCTTCTGCGGTACTTTTATGTATTCTTCTTATTTCAGGCGACGATTTTTCGCTCTGACAGTGGTCTACGTTGGCTACCCTGAGGAAAGCTGACTGGAATCAATCGCGGATTCACCACCGCTTCCGCTTTCCTACTCGATTACGATGAGTACTGGTGCATACGCCTTTGTGACTTTTGGCAATGACATTTGATTTGCCGATCTGCCATAGAATGTGGTCTATAATTATACTGAACGATGGTATCGAAATTCATGACAATCCACTCTTGGTGAGGTCCCGCATCACGTAGAAGAAAACTAGTTTGATAACGTAGGGTAGTCGTAGCTTTCGGCACTAGCAGGTGTTATCGTAATGGGTAGCGCTACTCTAGGGGATGAACGAGTTAAGGGAACCCAACGCACGGTCACTTCGCAACAATAAGTTCCATCAATCGTCGGTGCAACTGCGCCTCCACGAGCCATGACTGACGATCTTTCTCTGCGACCAAAGACGCTGCGGGAAGGTCCTCGTAACTCGAGCTTATGCCTTCTGGCCCCGACCGAAGCCGTGACTTCATGAGCACGATGCGTTTCAAACTGGGGTTCTCGCTCGCGATGCGCAAAGAGGGATCCCACACCGGAGGAAGAGGCGTGCGCAAAACCCGCAACGAGGGCGAGCGGGACAGCGCCAGAGCGACTGGAGACGGCTGGCCCGCTGGCGTTGGAGCGAGCAGGATGCGAGGTTCGATTTCCACGGCCTCCTGTATTAGAGGAAATGTGAATGGAAAATGGAAATGTATGAATGTGGGGCGTCAGCGGCAGGTTCAGGATGAGGGAGGGGGAGGCTGAAAAAAAAATTCGAACGGGATGGAAGAAGGATACGTACCAAGTTCGGCCAACGGCTGATCGCCTCAGCCAACGCGCTGGCGACCTCCAACACGCTGTGGCGCAGGAACATGATCGGACCATGACGCACGGTCAACTGACGTACGGGCACCGCCGCGAGCGGTTCTTCTTCGTTGCTGCCGTCGAGGCGTCCGCTCACCCAGGGAGCACTGATCGCGAAGTCGAGGGTTTGCAGAGACCCTTTGGCGTGGGCGATGGCGCGGAGGACGAGGAGCAGCGAGAGCGTCGTGACTCTCGAATACAGGTGGCATACGTGACGGACGAGCGCGGGTCGTTCGAGGAGGGTTCGACGGATGAGGTCCGCGCCGGAGGAGGATTTGAGGAGGAGGGTGCGATATAGAATGGGGAGACCGATGCGGTAGAGCGTGCGGCATGTGAGGAGGGCCTGTGAGTCTGGAAGGGATACTCGAGGGTGCGAAGGTGGTATTGTTAGCTCTAGGATGACGACCAGTAATTCCTCGGGGAGACTGAGCAATTGCATGATACGTGGCATAGGAGTGGGTCACGGTGTGCTGGTCGACTGTTAAGATATTAAGCGCGGTCTTCAAGGCAACGCCGTTGTCCAACCTGACAAAGCCTAAACAAGCGCACGAACTGAACTGCGCACGACTAACTCAACTGCGTTGTCCACCAGCAAGGCAGGAGTCAGCGATCATTTTAGTTGCGTGTGATAATGACCAGGGAAGGGACTCGCGCGTTGAGTATGATGCCAATGCCGACATGGTAGAGCAGTTCTCGGCTCGATTCAAGTTTGATTCGTCACTTGAAATCGTGGCGTTACGGTGCTCCATATATGTTCACAACGTTGGCCGCCACCAGAAAGGAACAGAAACCCTGAGGAGCGCGATAGGACAAATTTACAAAGCGTCACAATGCCAAAAAGGTTGACACACTTGATGGCTCGGACGGGCGAGGAGCCGCCGAAACATGGCCATCAAGAATGGTGCCGAACACCGTACAGTACAACATAAATCCAGATTAAAAAAAGGGCGCGGCAGGGAAAAGGCAGACTGCTGAGCATAATCGGGCGATATGTTACAATGATTTTCAGGTCCATGATGGGTTGTACCATCATGCCTGATTGTAATACAGTATGTAGGATTTATTTAGGAAGCTAACTTAGGATTTCCCGGACGTTACTCTCAAACTTCGGCTCAACACGTGACAGAATTTCGACCGACTCGTCCTGGTGGTGAAATAACTGTTAGTTCACATCGTGATGGGCTAAACGTATCGCGCACCCAGAGGTGAGTTTGCGCTACGGCACCTTCATCGCTCAGAGCGAAGTCGCTGACTTCTTGGAGGTCTGCCTTACTCACGTATCCACCACGCAGCTCGAACTCACGCCCAACACCGCCGATAGCAGCCCACAAGAGTTGTCGTGAGCCCTCCTCACTTGTGCGCGCCAAGAAGGCCTCCATAACGCGATCGAATATGCCCTGCATGAAAGACAGGTGTCGCCTCAGCTCCGACTTGCAATAGCCAGGATTGACAGCAGTCACGATCACTGGTGAATTTGCGGGCAACCTTTTGGTCAGTTCCCGAACGAAAAAGACGTTGAGAACTAATAAAGCCATTCAGATTCAGATTCCGTGAGGGCTAGAGGAGATTCAGCTAGTACGGACGTTTCGTTAGTTCATATCTGCCAGCCATGACCCTTCCACTAAAAGTTATTACCACCGCAAGACAGGAGAGAGAATACCCTACCGATTAGTAGAGTGATCCTTGTCTCTGAGATTTTGAAGGTATTTATTGCCTTCTAATTCTTCTTTGGACAATTTCGCCCAGTAGTGAACGTCGCTAGACACGATCACAACTCGTGGGTTTAGTGATGTCCCGGATGAAGCCGCTTTCAGCAGGCAAGGGAGCAAGAGGACGATCGACAGCATTGCCGAGAGGTGGTTCACCTGAATCCTAACGGCCCAATCTACACCTCGCAATTCGATCAAGACGTACTGAAGGACTCACGACTCTTCCCAGTCGTCGCCGGTAACAGAGTACTTGGTCATCGCAACCGCGGCATTGTATACGATGATATCTATTCCTGAACCGTCGCGAGTGAACGCGTCCGCAAATGCCGAAACGGATGCGAATTGGGAGAGATCGACGAGGGCGAGCTCAGCAACACCCTTGAAACCGGTAGCTTGTATGGCTTTGGCACGAAAGATTCAGAGGAAGTCCGCTCAGTCCAAACCACGCGGCTCACTTACCTTGAAGCGCAACCTGACCCTTCTGTTGATTCCGGCATCCAAGAACTAACCTCTTCGGATTCATCGAGGCGAAATGTCTAGCGGCTTCGAAGCCCAACCCGGCATTGGCTCCTATCACGACAACGGTCTTGCCAGTAAGGTCGGCATGCTCAGCCGGTGCAACATGCCAACGTTGGTCTTGGATGAACTTGAGAAACGTGAGTTGTCCCATGACACCAGGTACTGTACGGGCTGAGGGAATCGCCTCTGGGTGCTACTAGGCGGTGATGATAGTCAGCGTCAGTGTTCGTTCGTTAAAGTGGAATATGTATGAGTCATGATGTGGAGAGGATGCCACGGCATTCATGTAATCCGCTATTCGCGAAGTCATGAATGAATGATATATTACGTTCGGCCACGGCAATCGTGTGGGTTCTCAGCACATCATGTAGACGCCCACATCACATCGTTGCACAGAACGAAGTACAAACCATACTACAGTATCATCCTTGGGTTATCCCATCCCATAACGACGTGCTCCTGAAGTATGAAATCAAATAACACGGACAAGCCAACTTGAAAATGCATCGATCGGTAGAAATGTTAATTTTAATTTTGTTTTCTGATTTGCCTTCCTTATGACTAATGTGGCTCAGGTAAGCACAGCTGCTGCTTACCTGAGCTGTATTACATACTGTAAGTTGTGGATCTAGCACTACTGCCAGTATTGTTCCCATTACTATGAGCGACAATGTCGGTCTTGGCGCTCATGGTGCGACTAATACCTCTGAAGTCTTTTCGCCGTTATCGTCAATTCATGCGCCATTGAGAGGGGGTCAATTTGCTTCCTGAGGGATTATTGTTGTCTATGATTCTAAAGCATGAGATTAAGCAACGCCATCCTTGATGATTGGCCCATTGGCACTACACCCGGTATATCTAGAACAGCCACTCCGCACGACCACTAACTCCAATGTTTGGAATAGTCATCTACAAGAGGAAACACCGACAGTCGGTATCCGTACGCTTAATAAATCGCGAGGGAAAGCTTCAGGACTGCCAAAACCTTCACAACCACATCCACACTAAGGAGACCATGAATGCAGACGACAAGTTCGTTCAGGAAAACGACCCTGGTAAGATCGACGACGGCTTGGAGGAGACAATAGAGGGAGGTGCTGTACGAAGAGGTCATCATCCGCCATCGCCGCGAACCACTGGCATAAAGACACTTACACAACGGCACACAGAACTTGGAGAAGGCCTGTGAGGTCCGTCACAACCACCGTGACCTGACACAGGGCTTCGAAAACCACGTTCACGACTGCGGAAACGAGCTGAAGGACACCATCGACGGTGAGCACAACCCCGTTCGCGCCTTCGAGCACGGCGTGGATCTCCAAGCTAGCCAGGGCCTTGACTGTTTCGGTGGCATCGTCAAGGACGCCGCAAACGTCTGAAAGGATCGAGTGGATGTCGACGTTGGCTACGGTTTCCGCTGTGAGCCCGACTGTCTCGAGGTTAATGCCACACGTATGTCACTAGGTAAAGACGTCATACTGATGGCCTCCAACTTGACGTCGAGTTCTGCTTTCAAATCAACGAAGACACCGTCGAGAGTCGTGCAGCCCCCATTGCAGCGTGCAATGAGATCCGAGCTGCGGGCATTGATGTCGGCGTTGCCTTGGAGGATCGGGAGGGCCTGGGTGAGTGTGCCAAAGGCGACCGCAGAGAGAGCGATGATTTTAGAGAAGGACAGCATCTTTCGGAATAAAAGAACGTGGGTGTGTAAGAGAGTGGGTGGGTGGGGTATTTGCACGAGAGAGCGCGTAAGAATGAGGAAGGAAAGACGGTTTGGGGAAACCGATGGAGAGCCTCTTGTCCTTGTGAAGGCGGTTTTATACCACCGCGTGCAGGTGCTGACTGAGCGAGGAGTAAACTGTATGATATGAGCGCGTGCGAGAGGGGCCGTCAGACATTCTGGTGAAAGAAGAAGCCGTACTTGCGGAGCTATTAAACCACCAGCACGGCGGCAGTCACAGTGCTAGCTGAAGTTAGTGCAGTATACGGTAATTTGACTGTACCCGATCGGTTGGCCAGTCGATCGTTCGCATCAAACGAAAATTTGACATGCGGTGAGTAGTCGGGAAGAAAAAAAGACCGGGAAAAGGTGGCGAAATACCCATTCATGTCACGGTATGCCCAATCTTAGGTCAAGCTCAGGCTGCAGTAGTCCGACACTCCGAGTCATGATATGTAGGAAAAAAGTGGAAGAGGTCTGTCCACATCCCCACCCTCGCTCTCATCCTAACGAGAAGGTAGAGCGGGACAGACCGTCCTCGTCGGCATCGCACCAGACGATCTGAGATCTGAGGTCTCTGGCCAGTGGTCAAGTGAGTGTCATCAATACCGATCGCCTCATTTGGCGAGCGGTAGAGTACGTTAATCTTTCCAAGTTTGACGTTGATCTTCAATATTAAGTTGATCAGGTTAAGTAAACAGGCATCCCAGAACGGTTGGTGTGCAAATGGCAGCCGCACGCATCAAGCGACGACTTGAGCCAAGAGGGCAAGGCGATTCCAGCTTGTTCGGGTCGTGAGAGTTGCTACATGTGTCTTACTGTGGATCGCAGCAGGAAGAGAGCGCGACATTGGTGGGGCTCAGCTGTGGTTGCGTGGATAGAGTTCAAGACTCGGAAGCACGGAGAGACACCGTACAATCAAAGTAAGCCACCTGGGCCTCCAATTAGTCACAAGACCATGAGGGATAGAACGAATGGAATTTGAGCCGAACTCACTTGAGCATTTATGACACATCACATAACACACAAAGACGCACACCGACAACCTTTTCTGGTACCGGTATCACTGGCAGAATGTTCAGCCTGAGGTCGCTTGAGGCTGGCGGCCCGCTCGCGCTCGTAATTGAGAAGTGTCTTAGAAAACAATCACGGCTATCACGAAGCACACGGAGCATGACGTCCGAACGTACCCGCACAAAAAATAGATGTGTCAGATGGGTGCAGTGGGAGTATCAGGAAAGCGCAGAGTCAGCATTGGTTCGACTCCACATGTGTGCTTTATTGACCTGGCCCTGAGTCCTGAAACCACTCATTTCGCCTCCGCCGTGCGGGCCAGGTTAGACGTACAACCAAAGAAAGAGAATAAGTTGGATTTGGTCACATCCAACGGGCTTTGGCACAGTGCCCCATGCGTTGCCCTTAAATTTCCTCTGGTCTAGTCTACAAGATTCGGGACCGGGAATGATCCAGAGAATAATCTAAATACATTAATACTTATACCCGCACTCTCTGGATACTCCCTGTACGCCGCCACGGCTTACCTGTGACCTCCCCTCATGTGAAGGTCGTACACATGCCTCAACCTCCCTCGACAAAGTATTGGGATACTTTCTTCAACAGTCCACGGCCTTGACCTCCTTGCGACGGCATGGGTGCGCTCTTCTCACCACTTGATCCGGTTGGTCCTCTACGGGCATCGTTCTCATCTGCATAGAATTTCCGCTGCATCCACCGCGCCCATACGCTCTCTCCCTGACTTGCCTTCTTTCCTCCGGCACCAGCGCGTAATAATGACCTGGCGGCACCCATCATATCCATCGCTGGCGTCGCACCCCTCTCTCTTATTGCTGGCGGTATCTCCTCTTCCCCGTCCTCGGAAGTGAGAGTTGATGCGGAGGGGAATGGTGTTCCTAGTACTAATCCGGAAGGCAAAGGTCCCGGCTCAGCAACTACGTGCGCGAACAATGACCCTTCGGCGCGGGCAACGCGTATTAACCGCCAGCCAGCACTCTCAGCAAGTGTCCGCAATTCCGGGAGTGTACGCTCTTGTCCCCCAAGAGTCACTTGCATCTGAACATAATGTTTGCACACAGGGT
>QFFA01005421.1:0-14191 GCA_003316565.1 Russula foetens | reverse complement strand
GCGTTTGTGAGCGTGTACCAGAGATTGAAAGCCCTTCGTGGTTGTCCGCGTTTTCTAAATTAGCTGAAGCTACACGGATATATTGCTGCGCGGATGCCGATATTGTGAATTTTGAAAAGAGTCTAAGGAATATGTGAGATTGGAAAACATGACTGGAGTGCTCTGGTCATTACCTCTTGCCTCGGAAGAAGTCCTGGACGTTGACGGAGAGTGGCAGAGATGCTTGCACTCTGCTTCTCTGAGAGAGTGTGCGATTAATGGATGGCTCTCTTTTCGTGTTATATGTCACATGGATAGTAATTTGCTTTCATACGGGTTATGAGAGATGTCCACAAGCGGCAAGGGTCAGGTACTAACCATGGTGTGGTATGCCGAAGCATCATTATGGGGTATCAATACCGAAATTTCGGAATGGTCGGCCAGGTCCAATATTGAAATGCTATCGGCCGCGCACTCAAGAAGTCCTGAAGTACCTGGCAAGTAGGACTTAGCTATTAGTTTAACTAACATTCTAGGACATACCATCACCGTCCAACACAGCTTCTTCGAAGCGAAAGGTGATGCCTGAGGGTCCAGAGAGCTTGAGCGTGGCCTTCTGTACGTGGTTTCGACCGGAAGAGATGGCAAGCGAAAGTTGAGAGGACGTTCCCGGTCCTAATTCAACTGCACAAGACGAGTTCAAATAGCTCTGCTACGTGGCCCACCTACTTACCCGAGCGGGGCCGTCTTAACTGAACATCGAAGGCTTGTTTATCCTTTACGAGGCGTATTAGAGTTGGGCCAGTGTGCTTGGTTCGTGAAGCCTTGTTGGAGCTCTTCAGGGTTGTTCGGTGGTTCTTTTGCAGAAGGAGATTTGACATGACTACCTCGGTCTGTTCTAGGACATAAGTCCCCCACGAGGAGGACTTGGATACGGATAGAATAAATTGTTTGAGTTCTCAACAGCCTTGAGGAAAACATACTGGGCAAAACAGCCTGAAAGTTGAAGTTCCAGGGTCTAACGTCTCTACTTCGACGCTGAATCGAAGCTTCTCTGACTCTCGGCCAGATAAGCTTACGTTGATCTCACTTGCTGGGAGTGCCTTTTGTGTGGTTATTATAAAACAAAACATTGTCAAGGACAATGTATGCACTTACGCATGGCAATGAATTGAGCACCGAAACGCGCAGGAAAGAACCGTCCTCCTCGTCTGAAGGTACCGCAGTTGTGTCCAATATTCGGACGGAGATAGCGGGATGTTCAGAATATGGATATGCTGAATCGGGAGCTCAGGTGAGATCGCTGATCAGCCAGGGGTAAAAAAGAAACTACAAACGTTCACTGAGCTTGTCGACAGACCCCTTTAAGGACTCCACTAGATTTGTTATGTACGTTGTACTGTCAACTTGGTGTGTCAACGATTCACCAATGGAACCGTTTGACCATAGCTTGAGGTACTTGAGAACAATGTTGATCCATTGTTTATCTCTGTTGGAACCTGCAAGGGCATAGGCGTTGATTGCTTGCGAGAGCATGTAAGACTCTAATGATGTCCAGTCGTGGGGTGCGTAATGAGCCGGCAGAGATGAATACGTCTGGAGGCCAGAAGTCAATCGACCTCGGTGGCTAAGGGTGGGATCCGTGAGATGGGGTCAGAGGAACAACTTTGTCACTAACACGTCCAACGCTGCCAGGCTGCCGTGTAGCTTGACCGCAAACTTGCGACGCCCAGCCTTCACGTAGGCATCGATTGCACGGTTGGTCAGTTTGGTGTACAAATCATAGAACGTGGACTGATTTCCCAGGCACTCCAGCAGCTCGGGATTACTGATGACCTGCGATTCTCGCTTCGATTTCTCTGGAACAGCGGTAACACTAGGCAATGACAGTGAGAATGGCGGCCTGGGCGGCAAAAGGTGCATTTGTATCCCAATGACGTCCAACTACGAGTATGTCGGCAATCGCACAGCCTGAGCGAAGGAGTCTCACCTGATTGCGTGCCAGCTCGAGTAGTTCGCCCTTGCAAGCATTAAATTGATTCAGCATGATGCCCTCCAGTTTGTAATCTTCAGCCCAGACATCAACCTGTTCTACAGAGCTAAGAGCCGAAGAGTACGTCCAAGATTCGATGAAGTACGACGGTAGCATAACCTGAGGTAGAGCGTATGTGGTATAGATCAACAGGACAATACGTTGCAGACTTACGGTGGCTTCGCGTAGGGGTCTTCCGAAAAATGTGAGGAACATCACGACTTTATTGCAAACATCTGCGACCTTGCCCATCTTCCCAAGGAGGTGGCATTGCTTCGCGAGCATATATATACGAAGGTCGAAGACAGATACAGTATTTGCCACGATCAAGTCACGATATGGCTTTTTGGTAATGGAAAGAAGAGGGAGGGAGTCATCTTTGAAGCCAGGAATGATGAGGGTGCCGAACCAGGACAGATTCTTCTCCCTGAGTACGTGAGCGAAGGATGATTCCAGTTCGTCGTAGCACCGTAAAGCATCTTCGGACAGCGTCATTCCCTCGAAAGACATGGCTAAACTTTCCTGAGCGGGCGGAGGCATGACTAGTTGTCGAGAATGAGGGCTGTGTCCCGGCGCACCTTTAGAATAAAGAATGTGCAGAAATTCCATCCGGGCATTGACCGCTGGCTTTCAGACCGCCTCACTTCGTCTTCTCTCTGAGACACGGCCGCATCGAATGCGGATAGTAACCCATCCTTGACCTTGGAAAGTAGCTCGGCCCAGGCCGCGGGATTGTCCTTGGCTACAGGCCACGCAAGTTGTACGCATCTACAAAAACATTTACGACGCTGCAACCATCGACCCAACGAAACGCACCTGTCCCGTTTGTCCGCGTTGAAGTCCGCCCGTATCTTGTCGAGTACGTTACTCTTAATTTGGAAGAAATTCGTCGTAACATTTCGGGCATCAGACCGGACGACGTGTATGATGATCCATTCCTGGTTCTTACGGTGACTCAAGGACGTTTGCCAGTCTTTGATCTGCTTTCTGACGGTAGTTTTGTACACGTCGGTGTCCTGTTCGAAGGCGCGTAAACTCTCAGAGAAATTGACGGAAGTGGAGTTTTACCTCACATAATACGACATAGACGTTCAGCAAGGGTTTTTCTAGAAGCGAAGACGGCACTTGGGAGGTGTTCTCATCACGAACGGAGTTCAGAGGAACAAGTTGGACTTCGAGTTCCTGGATTGTCCTTATGGAAGGACGCGTCTGCGGCTTCCAGTGAATATTCCTGAGTGGGAGTTGTGCTGACAGTGCACCATGAAGTTGCGTCCACTGGTCTGAAGAGAGAAAAGGCTGGGGCGCAGAATATGTGACGATGACGCGTTGAGTCGACATAAGCCAGGGCTGTATAACGCTGTAATCTACGGCTACAACAATTAATATTAATGACGGTCGCGGTCAGTCGGTCCGGCCAACGACGCTTTTTGCCCATCTCCCCTCTGCATATCCAAACCAAATTCCTACTAACAGGACGATGTGGGATACGCTAAGCACAGCGGAGGACAGTGTAGTCGATGGGTACACGTTCCACGCATACTCGATGGTTCCTATGATGATGAGCCTACAGCGCCATCAGACTCGCTCAAATCCCAGACTCGTCACACATACTTTAGAACGGTAGGATAGCGCGTCCTCCACGCTAGCAAGGGCACTTGGTAGGCGTACCACGAGTAAAACTGGTAATGTAGCGAGCGCGCGAATAGTATTCCGATCAGGTTGGACGTCATAGCAATTGTAAGGGCCTCTGAAGCACAGTGAGTATATGAGTGCCTCGGGCAATCCTGTGTGTTACGAACCATCAGCTGTGACAGGAACTAGACTCCCCGGGTGATTCGGACGCCGAATGGCTCGGTTGAGGACCGTTACAACTCCTCCTGCGGATCGACACCATCGAGAAAGCCCGAACGCAATAAGAACCGAGGCGTGTCCGACAAGCAGCGCCTTTGCGAATTCGGGGTCTAGGAATCTGTCTTCGTTCAAGAACCTCCAGTTGACTGTCCACTTGTGGAGGAATACGCGTCCAAAGTTAAATGCGTTCCTGATGTACGGTAACGGGTGCTCGAGAAGGAATGGATATGCCATCAGTCCTTGAACTGAGACAATCGTGAAGCAAAGTCGTATGGTAGTGGCTAAGCCGCGTTGTTTGACCAAGACAACAAGAAATGCTGGGAGGTATAGCAGGACGGACATCTTGACAGAAAGAGCGACACTGCGAAGGGGATGTCTATGGCATTGCGGTGTGTATTCACTGGCTCTCACCTTAAAAGTAACGCGGCGAGGTCAGATAGACCCCCGCCAAGCGCAAGGATGGAAAGTTGCGTGAGTGCTACTGCCCATACATCATTGAAAAGGCGCAATACGTATATCGAATGAAGCCGTTTGCTCAGAGGCAGTAAGAGCACTATCCAATTAGGCACGCCGCCGGCCTTGCGATAGATCGCGCACGAAAGAATCAGAGATGTGGAATATAGAAGAGCATAGATCTGCTGAGACAACATCAGATTTCGGCCTCCATCTGTGAGTCTGTACAGAAGTGCATGGATGTAAACGTGTCCCGCGGGATATCTGTGGAAATCATTCTCGTATCATACGCCTTTCCCCAGAATCATATTGCCAAGTATACTCACACTAAAGGTCCAGTCGGCCCTGAAATTGCAGAATAGTCTCGCTCTCCATCTAGGTAAAGCTTGACATGATACATGTAAGTTTCCCAGTCAATTTCTGTAACTGAAATGGTAACCAGCGGTGAGTGGTCGGCGCGCACAACAGACGCGTGATGATTTCGCACATGGGACAAAGCGGATAATAAGCTGCGTAAGGGCTACATCCGCGACGACAACCAGACTTGCGAGGGTCCAAAACAGTTTGGGATCGAAGAGTAATCGCTTGGCCAGATGGAGGACAGAAGTGACCGTGATGGAAGAAAGTCCGAAGCGCTTTAGGCCAGGACGGCCGGGGGCAGAACGTTGGCTTCCCAGCTTGTCTAGGGGTGGCTACGCCGAGGCAGGGATAAGCGAGCGTTGGATTACCAGGGAGGCGAGTTATGGTGAGCGCAAAGATCGATCAAAGGCGCGGGTCTGTCAGTCGCCTCGACTCGACTCGGAGCGTATTCTCACGTCCCACACGGCGTTCTTTTTCGTTTTTACATACACACACTATCGACGGCTCAGACGGACCTCGGGCTCAGAGGGTTTGGACCTTCTGGCAACCGCATGCGGCGTTCCCGACCGCTGGCCGAGGCACATCCTGAGCTCCTGGTCATTGACACGCCGGGTTTGTCCCGCGAGTACCGCGTCGAAAACTGGCATCTATCTCGCAGTCGACGCGGGCGCGTCATCAGCGGTTTGCCATGGATCTCAATCGTTGACGTATTCTCAGTGATGCTTGCTGGATTGTTGTGGCCTTCGGTGCGTTCCCTTGTCTGTATTTCGTTTCTGGGTGACTTACAACGGTGCCTAGCTGAAAGCAAATACAATCCTGATGATTGCGACGGGAATAGGGTTCGGCCTGCTCGTATATCAGAAGGTCACACAGGTCCTTTGGGGTGCGAATTATAGCGAGCTTTATTGTGGTCATCCGGACTGATGCCTCCTCCAGAATCTGTCCTTGTTCTCCCTTCCTACGGCATTCAGCTCGAGACACACCGCGGGTTTCCTTCTCTGCCAACCTTTGTGTCTAGGAGGTTTATACCCTTGACCGAAGTGCAGGATGTGCTAATTAACGAAGGGCTGCGAAGATGGGATGTGCGGTACTATCTTGCAATTCTCTACTCTCCTCGTCCAGGAGAGCAGCGCCTCGAGGTCGCCTATCAGGTAGGATGATACTCGTCAAATATTCCTGTTCAAAATCCGCTCACTACTGGACCGTACCAGAATATCCTGCCCCGGTTTCCGATTTTAATAAAGGTATACCATGGCGTCCATGAGTGTCTACAAAACGGTGTAGAAGATGCAAATCATACGAATCCGCAGCACAGCTACGTGTCATGAGCACGTCAATGCTATATGTTATATAATGCACACGTATAGTACGGAAGATGCAATGGAATGGACACAGAAAAGTGAAAAAAAGCCTAATGTTGAATGTGATGCGCACCGCTGTCTTCGCTTTCGTAAGCGCTCAACAGCTCATCGTATCCTTCATCGTCACCCTCCTCGGCGCCACTTTCAATGCGCTTGACCGACTTGCTATCCGAGACTTTCCGTGGTCTAGGGGAGTGACTTCGGTTTGAAATCTTTCGAGGACGGGGCTCAGAGGCGTCCACATGCGCCTTGCGCCCATCGCCTGAGCCCTTTCTTGTCCTGATCGGTGGTAGAGTGGGGAAAACCGGAGACGCGGAAGATGTAGAGTCCTGCTCATTAAAATCGTAAAAGGCAGAGGCACGTGGAGTCACAGTATTGTCATGATTATCAAGGAATTCGGGCAAGGTTAAGGTACTTGGGGATGTGATGCTGTCTTCCATTGACCCAGCCGCTTGAGTGGGTATTGTCGTGAGGTGTTGCGCGATGCGCCTTTGTCGCATGCGCGGGCTCGGGAGAGGCGGCGCATCGTGCGCGGCAGAAGAATCTGAGGTGTAATCCTGGCGGGATGGTGGGGGGGTCTTTTTCCGCACCAGTTTCTTGACCTGAATCGGGGCCTCTAAGACGCGAACAGCTGGCTCTGAGATAACCATGGAGGCGTGCTGAGAACTGGTGCCCGACACCGCTGCCCGACTTAATGCGGCAAGAGGAGGTGGTGGTGTAGTGAGAGGGGGTGAAGCAGGAAGCGTAACAGGGGAGTCTAACCCGTCGGCCCTACTCCAGCCTCGACTGGCTGATCCATCGCTGAGACCAGAAGGTGAATTGAACCCGCGGCCCAGGAATAAGTCTTGTCCATTGGCGCCCTTTTCAGATGAGGATGACTGTGGACGGCCATTACCTGTGTGGAATTGCGGTGCCATAGGGGATATTGAACGGCGATTTAGAGGGACAATGCGACTTGTCAATGTATCAGACTCCCATTCTGACTGGCTGCCAGGGCGTCGAGTCTTCATCGCTACCGCGGACGCTGGGGGTGTAATGGATGACAGCGAATCGCCCTTTAGATGCGGGGAAGGAGTCGATCTTGTGAGTAAAGTAGATGAATTCAGTAGGAGCGGTTTAGGTGCAGATCTTGGAGATGGCCTCGAAGGGGTCGGGGACATCAACTCTGCAAGAGATGCAATCGAGTCCCTGATGACGTTCGTTTGCGTTGAAGGGGTATCGTCACCCGACTCTGGTGGTGTAGGAGCAGGCAGGACATCTTTTCTAGGTTGCGGAAGCATGCTATCACGCGGCGGACGGAAGTAGGATGGCCGAGGAGGTGGGGAGTATGTTTCACTACGACTCTGAGATGTGTTGGAGAACGATCTCTCGTGGTGGGTATTGACAGCGCTCTCCGAGGATCTACGATCCGACGAGTCAGCACCGCGCCCGACAAGTGATTCTGAAGCAACGGGGGTAGACGGTGCGGACGTCTTACTCCAGGCTTGTAAAGCCTTAACTCTCCAGTTCGTACCGACCTTCGAGAGAGAGGCAGCAGTATCAGAGTCCCTGATTTTTTCAGCGTAATTCCACCAGGATGATGACGTTGCTGATGTCGAAGACGCCGGTGATTTTGGAGAAGTAGGTGTAGGAGGTAATGGTGACGAAGGAGAAGGCGGAGGTAGAGGGGCCACGGGAGAAGGCGGAGGCAAAGGTGACACGGGAGAAGAGGGACGCAAGGGTGACACGGAGGAAGAGGGTAGAGGGGATACAGGAGACGCAGGGACTTCCATAGCACTTTGATTTGTAATTCCCTGCCAGACAGCATTGGCCCATCGTGATGTGAGACTGGGTGCTGATGAGGAGACCTCGATAGAGGGCGTCTCGGTTTCGTCGCCATCATCTCGCGGCTCCTCCTCACTCTCAGACATCTCTGGTGAGGAAGACGATGAGGAATTCTGGCTGCTGAAACCTTTCCATAAGGTGTCACGTAAGCGGGACCCCAGCGTGGTGGTAACATTTATTGCCTTTGACTCCTCCTCTCTTCGCCTCCTGAGTTCCACGGCGGTTTGTAGAATGCTATCAATGCCGCCCGCGGACACTAAGGGGTACGCCTGGAGAAGGCTCATGCCCTCTATGAAGGCGTCATTGAGTTCCCACGCTCTTAATGGCGACGGTGGGCCTTGCAGCAAGTTCTCCTCAGCCCAAAGGCTTGGTGCGTGTCGCGTTGTCTTCCCGAGACTAGAAAAAGGTCAAGAAGAGCAGACACGAGCGATCATTTCGTGGCATACCGAAAAAGTGGGCCTCTTACGCGAATCAACATACTGGTGCAGATGTCAACTAGGGCCTCAAGTTTGGGTGACAAAGTCCGCGTTGTCATAGGGCAAGCGAATAACGAGTCCCACACGGACAAAACGGACGGAAGAGGTAGAGTATGCGTGAGCAGTGGTGCCAACCATCGGCTACGTAAGGATGGGTCAGCAGATCGTCAAATGGACAACCAAGCTCGTACTAGGAATAGTGGGGAAGGCCTGGGTCAAGACCCTTCAGACTCTTTGGGATGGAATATTAGTACGTCCTTGTTCATGACCCTTTAATGCTAAACACACCAGATCCGCAGATAATTCCGGGTCTGCCCACTCCAGTCGGCCTCTAAAACGGCGCATCCATTCATTGCCATCTTCTTCATCCTCGAGCTCTGCAAATTCTGCCACCATTGTTTCGAAGAGCCAGAAAGTGTCTGCCTCAACATGGGCTGCATCAGATGGCTCCACCTCTTGATGAAGGACAGAATACAGAGGGATTAACAAGGAAGCCATATGTGGGGAGTGGTTGGCTGGATTCAAGCACGAGTGGATATATAAAAGGCGTATGAGAGCGGAAGCGTGCTTCGGGTGTACGTTCCCGGTGTTAAAGGAACGAGAAGGAAAGAGTGTCTTATGTGCGCCCGGAGATATGACAGATATTTCGGGTCCCTCGTCTGCTTCATCACCTAGACGAATTTCCGGGAGACCTTGGGAGTCGCCATCATCTCGGCCTATGGCCTCGAGACGGAAATCCAAATTGGCAGAGCAGGGAATTTTGATCTTCTCGTCGGCAGAGGGATCTAAAGGACAGTCGTCAAAGCTTTCCGGTTCCTCTTCGAGGCCAGAAAAGAGAGTGGCCGGAACACGGAACAGATCCTTAATGGAGCTAGTGAGTGCGGCATCAAGAGGAGTCGGAGGCAACGTGGGAGGAGGCAGATCTGAAAATGGCTCAAGCAAGCGGCGCACAAGCTCCTGCCAATCATCACCGTAATCGTAAGAATGTTTGTCACCACAGTATGAAGTGAGGATGGCGAACGTAATAGCTTTCCCTATGTTTTTGGGCCTCAGACTCCCACAACGATTTCACAGGTGGCAGGGTTCCCAGTAGTAGCCTGACGATGTTTGTTATCGGGAAATGAGCTACCCCCGCAAGTTCTCACCTCCATATCCGAGGACGCAACCACGCAGGGGAATCCGGGATGCCTGATGATGGTTAAGTAAGGGAGAAAGTTGGCATTGTGGGACTATACCATAGGCACAGAGCTTGCTTAGTTGAGACATGTCGACTGCAGGAGTGTCGCTCGACCTATCCAAGAGCCCTGAAAGAGCGCCGAGTCTGTAGGGTATTAGGAGAGTAGCAAACCTCCTGCTGGAAAGACTCACAAGTCACTTGGCCGGTACTCTGGGGTCCATTGTACATTATATGAACTTGCGATGCCTGCAAGGTAAGTTTGCATCTCGGCAGCTGAGACGGGAGGCGTGGACAATGCTCGAACAACCTCGGAGGAAAATGTCAATAAAAAACGTAAGCTTGAAGGGTCGTAATTCTACATACCTGTGGGGACACGCATTGATCCTTGTTCGTGCTAGCAGTATGAAGGAAGTGTGATCCCAAGCGAATCCCGAGCAACTCGCGACAAGTTAGCAAGTCTATAGTACGAATGTCGGAGACGGTCGAAACGGAGGGACAGAGGGGAGGCATCATACCTTGAAAGTCGACGTGAGGCGCAGCGAAAATAACACTCGACGCGGCCTCCACGACCACGGGGCTCAAATTGCCGCTGGGAAATTTGAGAATACGAGCTGCGGAGGATGGTGAAGGAAACCGTACCTTTCCAAGTCAGAGAAATGCTGGAGGAGAACACCGACGTGATTACCCAAGCTCTCTAGCAGACCTCCCATAACCTCATCTTGTATCAGCTTTTGAGCCTTTGCGCGAGCCAACGTTTCGTTGCCCTGCTGAAGAAGGATGGATATGTCTCTGCCGATGACTTGCCCCTGTGCATCTTTGCGGTGTAGAAGCTGACCTAACCGTTGAGCGGTGAGGCGGAACTGAGCCTAAATAAAAATGAGGTAGTCCCTCTGAAGACGATCCCGAGGAAGTCCGAAAAGCTCCACTCACCTTCGCGTTCGTTGGATCCCAGGTTACCATTCCCGCGATTGAGGGCTATGGGTACCTACGATGAAGGGTGAGAGAGTGAGAAAGTTTTAAGGCATAAGAGCGCCATACGATATAACAGAGAGAGCGCCCAATGAGAATTTGTCACAACTTTTCCGGCGGTGGTAACTTATTAGTACCGCACGCAATTTCGCAAACGGGGATATAGCACCAAAAGGCTGTGCCACGTGCCGTATACGCACAGACGGAATTAGCAAATTCCTGATCCCCCTGGTCTTGTGCGATTCTGGTACAATAAACGGACATACTAATTACAGACAGCGTAGGTTAGGCATGGCAAAGTACAGTAATGTAGACAGGTGGTGAGATATCCGACATGTCTCCTTTAAAAAAATTGGTCCGGTATCCGTTTTCCTAACCGACTCTTCCGTGCGGACTCTCTGCGCGAATCACTCGCACTGGCACTAGGAAGTGATGCCAACAGTTCTGATAGGTGTCCAGACGAAAAGGAATCCATGGGCTCGGTAACCGGTTCACTCGGTGAGCTGGGTTGTTCACGTCCCGTTTCGTCATCTGCCAACAGCGGCCCCCGTGGTCTGCTGGCATAGTACCAGGCGTACATTGCAAGGCCAACCCCATATAGAATGACTTGAAATGTTTGAGTCAGGTGGGAGTGCAAAACAGTATTTAAGGCTGGTGTACTAACGCAGGAATGGAGGTACCCAGCTCGTAGCGATGATATAGACGTGGATTAGCTCACAGACCGCGCGGTCGTCGGGTGCTTGGACATCCCGTTAGCAGAAAGATACCACTGAGGTGGTACAAAAACTCACTATCACCAAGGCAAGGAATTGATGGGTTCCAAACAACGAACGCCGCGGCTATGCCGAGGTGACAGACCAGCAAGAGAAGGAGGCGCGCGCCATCGAGCCAAGTCCTAAACTTCACGAGTAAACTAGGCGCTTGTTCGTCAGACAAAAGACTGGGGATACGCGAAGAATGGGACGAACAGGACTGGTAGCATGATCGCCGTAAGAGTATCAATCCCCAGAAAGATGAAAAGGAACGACCCTGTGTTTGCAGGGATTAGAAATGCCTCGGTCATGTCCGCGAGGCAACCACCCACTTTCGGACGAACTGGATGCGTCCCATCGAAGGAACAACACGCAAGACAGCAGAATAACGCAAATAAAACATATAAGTGTCGTCAAGGCTATCGGTTTGTATGAGCACACAAACACCGGGTATCCAATCGCAAAAGGACGTACAGAACATTGCCAGTCTTAGCTTCAGGAATAAAGGGGAGTGTTCCATGTCGTGCCGGCCAATGCGGCAGGGGGTGCAGAGAGCACTGCTCAGGCTAGCGATGAGATGTAATCCGTACGGAGCTGGCCAGCCAGCACCGACTGGATGTCACAACAAGGGCTGCCTGATAAAAGAGACGGAGGGGTGAGGGTGTTGCTTTCATCGGAACAATAGGCCGTGGATGGTGTCCACAAATACAGTACAAGCGTGACAAAGGTGAAGGAAGAGGAACGCCATTGTTCGTTCACAAGCGGCGTGAGAGTTTGATGGCCTTGCCCAACAAATCGACCACGACCGAGCGGGTACAACAATTAATATTAACGGCGACTATGATACAAATTACGGGTCTAGGTGTATCGCATACATAGAAACGTAGAAACGAGACATACAGGGGCTGATGAAAAACTGTCTGAGAGATGCGAAAATCTCAAAAAAGACGAAGTCGGAACTCATATTCAGGTAACTGTGACAATCTCGCCCTTCCCATCCTTGAGTATGACTAGTTCACAATGCAGCTTCTCGCCAGTATCGAGGCACACTATGTCAGTGGGGTCGATGGGATTTGTCTTGATCTGTCGCTTTTCCATGAAAGAACGCCCCAGAACTACGTCAAAATGTGACTCTTCAGACAGGTAGGCCGCATGTGTGGTCTTGGTCTGGCCAACAGTGATCGGTAACTTCCCGATACTTAAAATACATGGCCAGAAAAATGACGATGGTTAAAAGGATGGGAGAAACACGGAAAATGCTCACTTGACTAAGCCACTATACCCGTAATGCCCGGGGGCTGCATCTTGTGGGATGAAGCCATGCCTCATGGCAAACTTTCGGGACACATACACATGGCGATACCCATTCTTGAGCAGCATGCGCACTGAATCCTATAACTCAGGGGTACGTTCCGGAAGAACTCGCTGTCCACGCACCGTTCTGTACAGGCCCAATAGTGCCAATAATTGTGCGAACCCCGTTGCTAGAACGAAAGTCCTCGAACTCTTTCTTGTGCTTCGCGACCCCGTCATGAGGAGAATTGCTTTTCTTCTTGCCGCGTGGGGAAGGTGTGCTGTGCTGTGGGCTGGGTTGGGCCGGGACGGAATAATTAGGGTGAAAGAGGTAGAAGGATGGATTTCGGTATGATGATTGAGATGGCAGGGGCTCAGAGGGATCCCTTAGATAGATAGTCGGAGGATCCGTGTTTCCGTTCTGCCTCCACTGAAAGATGGTATAATCTCCGTCTGTAGAGGGTCTTGTGAAGGTCATCGAGTCGAACACGAACACCGAAACGCACCATCATCCAGATTCCACACGGAGCTGTTCCATTCGTATTTCAACCATCCAGGGCCAACGCGTTTCCCATAAAATTCGGTGTTTTTCTTTCTGCTGAGCTTGTCGAAGAGTAACGTCAGCGAGTCGGTAGTAACTGAGGAAGGGATAATATAAACTTGAGCGGATCGCAACAGCCATGAAATGAGACACGACCATACTGGAATGAACTAGGGCTATGGAAGAGGATGGCGTATGGATACTAATAACAGAAGGCTTGTCCGAAGCTGGAGCCATTACGGTGTTACGGTAGAGGGACGCAGTGGCTGGTCTTGGTCAGCAAGGTTGACGCTGACAAGTGACGCAGCAAATGGAAATTCAGGTTCCGACATTGAGCTGCATTGAGTCTCACCCCCACTCATTCGACCAAGACCAAGGATCCAGCAGGCGTGAGGTCATCTCCTGAACAGCCATCTCAATAATGTCCGATCCCAATACCCGAGGAAAAGCCTGGCCTCTTGCATCTGCCGACTTGAACAATCAGGTGCAAATGACCCTCTTCTGCTCAACCTGACACCTTTCTAACCATATCTTGTCAAGATTCTTGATCTGGTGCAGCAGGCGTCAACCTACAAGCAGCTCAAGAAAGGCGCAAATGAAGGTATGCCTCGTCGCTTTCGTCGAAAATTGCCGACTAAAATTCGTTGTCCCAGCTACGAAGACTCTCAATCGTGGCATAGCCGAGTTCATCATCTTGACAGCTGACACCGAGCCGCTGGAAATTCTGCTTCACCTTCCGTTGCTTTGCGAAGAGAAAGTATGCCTGCTTTGCCTCGTTTATTGGTGCATATAACTGATGTCTTCCTTGTAGAATGTCCCTTACGTATTCATCGAATCCAAGGCAGCTCTTGGTCGTGCTTGTGGTGTCACTCGACCTGTCATCGCTGCAAGTGTGACCACGAACGAGCAGCGGGAACTACAGAGTCAGATACAAACGATTAAAAAGGCCATCGACAAGATCATGGTATAGGGTGCACGATCCTTTGTAATAACCCATACAAATTTTAGTCTTTCTCTCCGTCTCTACACCCGTGCTTCGTGTTTCAACGCCGGACTTAGGTTGGAGCTTACGAAAATGCCCATACGCTAGGAAATGGATACGATCATAGTGTACTAATTACGC
>QFFA01005416.1:0-21394 GCA_003316565.1 Russula foetens | reverse complement strand
TGACGTGACACTGTGTTACTTCCCATCAGCCGAATTATTTCAATGTCCGCAGGGTGGCTGAACTTTGTGTTGGTCCTTGCCTCCTTGCCTACAACCCCAGTGGGTCCATCACCGACATTATCATCTTCGACTTTGTTGCTTCCTCACCCTCGTCGTCCACACACTCAATGTCGAATGTCGCATCATTTGGTCTCTCAAAGTTCTCCTCACAGAGTCACGGTGGCTCGTTCCAAACCGATCGGCACCCACAGCATGAATTTACGATGATGACCCAGAAACTAACAGGCCTGACACCCATCTCAGACAAAGAGGCCTTCGCACCAATCAAAGCAGGCATTGAAGTGCTGAAGCGTGCAGGTGTAGTTTTTGAGGGAGATGCCGTTGTGTATCAGTCCACCTCCGAAAGGCGAGTGACTGATGTAGCGTACATTCGGTCCGACGTACGTTCAGCCACGGGAATCGACTGTAGTAGGACTGTATTAGAAGACTCCGGGTTCTTCGGTGTCCGGAGCCGCGTCGCTGTCACGAATTGATACGAGTAACTTTGCAGGCACAGTAGACGCACTCGAATAGATTGTTCTCGCGAAAGTCGCACCCAGCTGGAGCCAATGAGCGGGAAATTGAACTTGTCCGAGGAAAAGACACGTTTCTCCGAAAGATCGTTGTTTCTGTTTTGCGCACTGATGTGATGAACAAACGCTGTATGCAGCCGCCAGTCACGGATCGTTTGCGGGATCGGATCAAGGTTCGTTCAAGCAGCAACGCTTCCAAATCAGTTCCTACGCTCCAGCCAACTCCATTTTGCATGGTTGGCACAGTAAAAGGTCCCTCCTCCCCCTCCGAGTCCTCTTCCACGGGGATCACGATATCTGATTCGTTCTATAGTAGGAGCCGCTCTCGCGGCGTCTCGCCTGAGCATTCCCATGTCTGTCTACACGCTGCGGGCTGTTCGAGCGGCAGGTGGACATGAACATGATTGTTCCGACAGCGGCGGAGAGCCTCTTCTGGGAATCTGGAGCTGGCGTACAACGCTCTCTAGCTACCTGCTCCTCTTACTATTAGATTTCGTGCCTGTGCCCATACGCGACAGGAGGTCACCGTGCTTATAGGCCCATTGTCTATGGCCTCACAATCGTCCGGAGTTAAGCTTCAAGTGAGGCCCGATATATGCGACGAGTTTGTATAGTGAAAATCACCTTCCCTACTGCTCGACATTCGACAAGCACTTCAGTTGCCGCATATGCGCAAGAAGGCTCAATCCATACATACCCCATCGTCGACGTAACCGCAACTGTTGCTGGCACTGCACTCGTCATCGTGGGGTGGGTCAAAGGTGGTCCCGCTATAATCGACCGGGACAGCCCTGAATGACCAAGGTCGTGCACCGTGACTCGTCCTCGTTCTTCGCGGCATGGGACAGCCTTGTTACGTACATCCGAGTCGCGTATCTCCTCGATAGTCGTGCCGTTGGTACGCCCGTGCAACGTGCGCACGCTTAAGATGGCCGCTAATGTGGCCGTGACTTCGACGGACGCGGAAAATGTTATCAATTCGTACTTTGGAGCGAAAATTTCGATAGGCAACGTTTTCCCGTCACGGAAGTCTTGCACATTTTCTACTTCTTTGGGAAGATGTATCAATGATATCTTCGTGTTTATTCAATAAAGAGGTTGTTGACATAGATGTGATTAAGTCCATAAACGAACACGAACAGTACATACGCCACAAATACAAATACACCTGTGTGTCCAAACCTTCGCTGTTACACCTTTCCTTATGTCATCGGCGCTGGGCTGCCGCGTCCGCGCCGTGAGCCTCGAGCATCCGGGCAAGAGCCACATGACCATTGAGTAATGCCCAATCCAACGGAGTTTTCCTGTCGTTGGCCTGGGCTGTCGTGTCCGCGCCGTGTTTTACGAGTATCCGGGCAATATCCACATGACCCCATTCAGACGCTAAATGCAGTGGCGTCCTCGCGTCGCCACCCCGCGCTGCCGCGTCAGCACCATGCCCCACGAGCATGCGGACAAGATACAGATGACCCCTGTACGATGCCAAATGCAACGGGGTCCACCCGTCATTGTCAAGGACTGTCATGTCGGCCCCGAGCTCCACGAGCATCTGGGCAGGACCCACATGACCGTTGAGCGATGCCCAATGCAACGGAGTCCTCTTATCGTTGGCCTGGGCTGTCGTGTCCGCGCCGTGTTTTACGAGTATCCGGGCAATATCCACATGACCCCATTCAGATGCCAAATGTAGTGGCGTCCTCGCGTCGCCGCCCCGGGCTGCCGCGTCAGCACCATGCCCCACGAGCATGCGGACAAAATACAGATGACCCCTGAACGATGCCAAATGCAACGAGGTCCACCCGTCATTGTCAAGGACTGTCATGTCGGCCCCGAGCTCCACGAGCATCTGGGCAGGACCCACATGACCGTTGAGCGATGCCCAATGCAACGGAGTCCTCTTGTCGTTGGCCTGGGCTGCTTTGTCAGCACCGTGCTCTACGAGTATCCAGGCAGTATCCACGTGACCCCACTCGGATGCCAAATGTAGTGGTGTCCTCCCGTCGCGTCCCCGAGCTGCCGCGTCAGCACCGTGCTCCAAAAGTATCCGGGCAACATCCAGATGACCCTTGTACGATGCTAAATGAAGCGGAGTCCAATCGTTGTCAAGGACCGCCATGTCGGCACCGTGCTCCACGAGCATCTGGGCAGGACCCACATGACCGTTGAGTGATGCCCAATGCAGCGGAGTCCTCCTGTCGTTTGCCTGGGCAGTTGCGTCGGCGCCGTGTTGTACGAGCATCCGGGCAATATCCACATGACCCCACTCAGATGCCAAATGTAGTGGTGTCCTCCGGTCACTTCCCCGAGCTGCCGCGTCAGCCCCGTGCCCCACAAGCATCCGGGCAACATCCAGATGACCCTTGTACGATGCTAAATGCAGCGGAGTCCACCCGTCGTTATCCAGGACCGCCATGTTGGCACCGTGCTCCACGAGTATCTGGGCAGGACCCACATGACCGTTAAGTGATGCCCAATGCAATGGAGTCCTCTTGTCGTTGGCCTGGGCTGTCGCCTTGGCGCCGTGCTCGACGAGCATCCGGGCAATAGTCACATGGCCCCATTCAGACGCCAAATGTAGCGGTGTCCTCCCGTCACCGCCCCGGGCTGCCGCGTCAGCTCCGTGCCCCACGAGCATCCGGACGAGATCTAGATGGCCCCTGTACGATGCCAAATGCAACGGGGTCCACCCTTCGTTGTCAAGGACTGTCGTTGTCGTGTCAGCGCCATGCGCCATGAGCATCCGAGCAGGATCTATATGGCCGTTGAGTGATGCCCAATGCAACGGAGTCCTCCTGTCATTGGCCTGGGCTGTCGCGTCTGCGCCGTGATCCACAAGCATCCGGGCAATATCCGCATGACCCCATTCAGATGCCAAATGCAGCGGAGTCCTCCTGTCGTTGCCCTGGGCTGCAACGTCAGCGCCATGCCCCACGAGCATCCGGGCAAGATCCAGATGACCCCTGCATGATGCTAAATGAAGCGGAGTCCACCCGTCGTTGTCCTGGGTTGCCGTGTCGGCGTCGTGTTCAACAAGGAACCGTGCAACTTCAATATGTCCCTCCCTTGAAGATAGATGCAGAGGTGTTGACTTGCCCTCCAAGCTGCAAGAATTCACATCCTTTGCGTGGTCGATTGCCAAGGCCTTCACAACATTGTGTAGGCCACAAAACGCGGCATACTGAAGGGAGGTCCCACGGGGCGGAAATGGCCTTTCGGTTCGTTCGTGTTGGATCCAGATTGGGTCATATATCCAGAGCCAAATGGAAAGATGTGGTTCCTTCGGGTAAAAAAGCTGCATCGTCCCCTCCTCTGCGGTTTGCAACACGCCCTCGAAACGGGCATGCTCAAACCAGTGCTGAGCAGCGTATTCGGCGAGGGGAAATTGTGCCAGGCTGTCTCTGGAGATACTATTGTCCAGGTGCAATAGAATACCCAGACATGCTTGCGCGACGACGGTATGAGCGGGTGTCATGGAAATATGGTAACGGTAGGAAATAGGGTCGTTCTTCACGGCAAACCGGGTAGAGGTTAAGAACTCTTTGACTGAGAAATGGGCAAATTGTACGACCCGTGAATTTCCAACGTCGACGAGGGAAAGTAATGTGGAGCACGTGGATAGGACCGCTTCTACGGGATTGTCCAGGCGCCAATCCTTGCGAAATTTCGGAATTGTTCCCGCCTTGAAATCAAATGCCAGAATTTCAGCTAATTCCTCGACTTGAAGTGGGCGGAAAGCGACAGAAACGCATTGGAGGAGCCGTCGAGCGAATTCCCATTTTGTCTCTTTGATCTCTCGCAAAGTGCGTTCATATGTCTCGTCGAGCGTCGCTGGTAATCCATCCAGAACCTCCCGGACATTTCCTGGGAAGCAGTCGGTGAGATATGCGAGCTGGCAATCCACCCATCGGAACCTATCAGAGGTATAGGTAAGAGTAGTGAACATATATCGTATAAATTCCTTACATCCCATCCGCTTTTTCTGTCAGAACGTCAATCACAAGGTGCTTGTACTCCAAGTTCCAATTTTTCATCTTTCTATTCGTGTCAACGAACGACGCGATATACTTCTTAATGTCTTCTTTTTGTCCGCTTTCATCATGTAAGGAAACAGAACGGAAAGTTAGATGCTCGAGAATAGCCTTGATGTCGACCTCGGGTCGGCTGGTGACGCACATGCGCAGGTTTGGGAGTTGTGCTTCGACAAGGTCCTCCAAAAGGGACAGAACTTGCTCGCGGGGGGATGACTGAGTAGATGTGCTCGGACATTCGTCTAAGCCATCGATGATCAGATAAACCGGTGGTGACCGCGGGCATTTCAATAAGTCCATTAAGCACCAGATGAGGTCGTCGTCGCTAGGACTTTTTTGTGCACCACGGTGGTGTTTCGAATAGAAAGTGGAGAAGATGTCGTAGTAGGGGTCGAACTGGTCATAAAGTTGGTATAATATCGATGAGAGCAACCCACGGATGTCCTTCTTTTGATCCTCCCTGAAGTCATAGTAATACATCGCGAGTAATGCGTGCCCAGATTCCCGCATAGTCTCAATGTCATCGATGATCACCGAACTGGCGAACACGTAAGTTCTCGAGACGAACATATGGAACAGGTGACGTACCAAAGGACACTCTTGCCAGCGCCAGCTACGAAAAAGAGAAAATCAGATTGTTAAACTGTAAGTGCTGAACGGCGACCGACGTTTCCCATTGATCCACAGGAGGGAACTCGGTCCCGAAACCTTCCATTCTGAGAGTGTGTTGCCCTTAACGAACCACGCCCCGGTCTCGCTGTGCCGTGATTTGCGGGCGACGTGGTAATTTTTCCAAGGATCAGGGGGAGAGAGCCATCCTTGAAGATTACACAATAATTCGGCACCTGCCAAAGTATCTCAGCACTTCCAGGCAGCAATGCCAAAGTTGGGAGATGACCAACGTTTCAACTTGTCCGTATCGCTTGTCATTAGATCTAGCGCTCAGTCAGACAGCAAGCTAGCTCGTTATCGCCCATAAAACGTACCAAGGACTTTTCTGACACCGTCAGTGGATGCCTTGCTACCTTGAGAATGTTTAATAGATGGCGGATTACAAGCCGAAGGTGTTTGCTCACCGTCGACAAGCCCGAGGGTCTGGGCTGCGACCATCCGATCCTCTTCCTGCATGAGTCGGTCCAATCTCCCTCGGGTGGCCTTGATGTCCTTCATCCCGAAAAAGTTCTTTACCCATTTGACTGCCTCACCCTAAGCAATGGAACACGTCCGAGGTAAGGACTCACGTGATCGTCGCTTCTTGAGCTTTTGAGTCACTAGAACGAGCATGGAGATTAGCTCTACCATCAAGCTGACAACTATCTCGTCCACTGAGGGCATGGGTTGGGAGGTTTCTGTGTATATTTTGAGGCGTTTGAGGAAGTGTTCAACCGACTCGAGCATGTCAGTGAGTGCGTCATAACTCGTGATTACGCCGTTAGCCGCCTGTTTCATCTGGACGTCAGAAAATTATCAGCGTATGAACAAGTACATGGCTCATACGTCGAGCAGAATACCGAGCGTTGCGTTTAATGCCTTCGCGTGTGGGATCTGTAAAAATGGTCAGAGATGTGAAGCAGGCCATCAACATCTTCTGACATACCAGATTGATGCCGTCGGCGAGGGAGACAGCAGAAGAAAGCGGGCTTAAAATTGAAATGGTGGTCTCAATTGTCTTCAGTAGTCTATCACTTTCTCTGAAATCACTGAAAGCCCGTGCTTGACCTCGCAGGAGCGTGGTCATCTCCTCGACGGAGTGGCATCTCTGGAGTCGCTCAGCGAGCGGATAGTCGGACCATGTGATGCCGGTTCTTTTCTCGTAAACCTGCAAGGCTGTCTCGAAAAGACCATGGAATCGAGCGGGTGCTGCGTGATCAACCATATGACAGGCACTGGCAGGGAAGAAGTGGCCTTTGTGGGGGAGGGAGCTTCGCTATGAGAAAATGATGGCGAGACAGCGGGACGGGATGGTTACTACAGTATAGTAGAGGGTTAGGGCGGAGGGCAAAGGCCGTGCCACCTGCGACATAGTAAATGTAAGTGAAACTGGCGATGACAACAAAGTTTGGTTATGTTTGATTCAAAGTAAGTTGTATTTCTACGTTAGTACTTATTGCGCGTGCTTTCCCAAAATAATTGACTTGTTATTCTGCTATTCAATTCAATCTTGCAATAAATTAACTTATGAAATTATGGGTAAAATAATGTCCGTGTGAATTGTATATACACTAGTCGAAATTACAGTATCGTAAAAATGTCCATTAGGCATGCTAATGATTAAACAAATAACAAATATCAAGCTACGACAACCTGCAATTCCGGTCCAAGGCGGCTAGCCGCCTTCGCAATCGTATGGAACACATCACCCGCCTTGGTGGGCGGTGTGATCGGTAAAGGACCTGACCGCAACGAGATCGACTCGAAGGCAGACGAGGATGACCCGCATGAATAAAGCGACGCGGACGACGATGACGTGTCGGAGTAGAACGATCCAGAACTCGTCTCCTCGGAGTGGCGCGATGGCGCAGTGCATGTTCCGATCTTGCCCATCTTCTGCAGCAACTTTTTCTCAACCCGCCCCTTCCATCCCCATCTCGCCGCCTCTCCGTCGCTGACGAAGAACGTGTCCATCGCGAGCACCTCCTCCCGCATCGCAGCCAGTGATGGACGGCACTCAGGCCGAGACGAGAAAATCTTCGTCAGGAGTGTGTAGGCTCCGTCCGAAATGGGGAGTATGTCGTACAGCATCGTACGATCCCCTAAATAATCGATGTAGTTACGATCCTCCGGTGAGGCCACCGTCCATGGACGAACGTTGGCAATCATCTCGGCCAGGATGCAGCCGAGTGCCCACACATCTCCTTCGACGGTAGAGTATGGTGTGTGGTGCGGCACCAGCGACTCTGCAACCAGATTCGCGTCAACAATCGAACGGTTATCACACGTTCGAGAAGGGATACGTACCTGGGCTCATGAAGCACGGTGTCCCACACGAAGATGCCGACATCTTGTTCGTCGTCGAAAGCCCAAAATCGGCGACAAAGATATCAAAGTCACCAGTTTTCGAAGAGACTAGGATATTCTCAGGCTTCAGGTCCCGGTGGTAGACTCCACGAGAGTGGCAATACTCGACCGCGTCGATGATTTGGACGGTCACGCGCTTCACCAGCTCGTCCTCTCTGAAGAACGTGAGCTTGTTGATGACGGAGTGAAGATCGCCAGCGCAGAGGTCGTATACGAAGAAGGTAAAGTAACCTGCATCGATCTCGCGATGGAAGGTGAGGACGTGTGGGTGGGATGAAACCAGGGCATGGAGCTGGGTTTCGCGAGCCTGGTGGTGGTTCGTCTCCACGCGCTTGACGGCATACTGCACTCCAGATTGGGTGTCGATGGCACGATAGACGACGCCGAAGGACCCCGCGCCCAGGATCGCCTCTATCCTGAGCGCGCCGTTGTCGATGTTCTGACCCAGCAGGCAGTCTGCGAACGCAGGATAGGAAGGCATAGTGGGAGAGGGGTCGAAGGGCGTCGACTAAGTCCCGATTTCTCGGCACTTAGTTGAGTGGGTGGTTATTCGGTAGAGGCGAGGTGGTTGAAAGTGAAAGTTTAGTGGGTAGGGTGGTGGATGCTAGTTGAGTTTGATGGGTTTGCCCGTGGTTTATGCGCACTTTTATGGACTTTTTAGCACAATATAGGAGTGCAGCAGGAGTGAAATGCGGAATGAAATGACGAGGCCAACATCATCCACGCACAGCCCTGTGACGGAGAAACACGACATGCTGGATGTCAGTAGCGGTTCCCGGTTTTCCGGTTTCCGGTTCTCCGTATTCATTCCAGCCTGAGCACGGTCTTGAATTCTAAGGAATGTCAAGCATAGACGGGGTTAACGGACAAACGAGCATGATAACATCCTCGTCTCGGGAGGAGCAGGCATATTTTTCTGTCTATGCTAGAAAGATGGCTCGACAGGTCTTCCTTAAAAAAGGGAAGGTTTGTCAAGCCATCTTTATAGGATGGACTTGCTTCTCCTGTGATCCGTGAAGAGGGGCCGGCGGGGACATAAAAGACGACATTCACTTGTTCGAGCCGAGCCATATTCGAGAGCCCTGGAACTGGACACAAGTGATCGATGCTTTATCTCCGAGAATGGCATAGAATAATATGGTGGATTTCACGTAAACCACATAAAGGAAAAGGAGCAGAAGTTAGGGGCGAGCGTCGGTTTGGGGTCCGAAAATGAAAAATGATGTATGGCACGCAAGTCGTGGGTATCTTGAACAGAACAACACGGCAGCCACGCAATGGATCGCATTCGAGGTTCCCGTGTCTCTGAAGGTCAGGCCGGTAAGGTTTCAAGGCCAGGCCACTGAAAAAAGGGCAGCGCACCTCCCTAAAAAGTTACAAGCGGCGACAACGCTTTCCACAGTTTCCACAGGAGGGTCATTTTACGGTTACAGCAACAGGAACAAACAGCATTAATTTTTCCGAGTGTGCTCGCGCTCGCGATGGCGAGAGGATCGGAGGATGTACTTCGGAGGTTCAATTAGGAGGTTGGGTTTCGGCGGTGGTAACTTCGCCGCGTGTCCCCACGTCACATGGCTCTAGGGTGCTTGACAAACAAAAAATCGAGTTGTATTACATAGCGTACGGGTATCCGAGCATTCTACGTAGAAAAAGCAAGTCGGGAAACCATATAATCAGAAATGAAATCCAAGTGGAAAAACCGTGTATCGTGAAATCATGAACGCAAGCGTTGAGCAGATGAGAACAACCTCGAATCACTGGCAGAAGGCACAAGTCGACCCTGACGTGGCAGACCATGGCACTGGCAGTAGCAATCCCAATGCTCTACATTCTCGGTCTCCGTCTCAGAAAAAAGAGAACACCTATAGACAGTCTTTTTAGTCACAAGAAATCTGTACAACTCCAAGTGCGTAGATACCTTATTTCGTGCACGTGTTAGCCTTTGCTCTAGCTCGACGCAATATCTCTCCCCGCTGTGAGTATGCACCACCATGCAGGGGATACAACCGCTCTTATCGGGAGAATGCGTCCGAAGTGCTGCCAGGTATTTCTCTCGGATACTTGAAGGCTTGATGATCGAGTTTGTAAAACTCTTTTTCAACGCTACGATCTGCCACGTAAAAAGGCCATGCAACCACGAAGGAAGCGTGCATTCATCGTTTTCGGAGATCGTAGACCCGACGGAAGGCGTCACGGCGATATTCCCTTGTGGTGGCTTGCCTAACGGCTTGAAAAGGGAATTCTGAGCTATGGTTCCGGGACAGCCGACCCAAATTTTTGATGGGCCATTGCGAACGTCCAGGAATGATTCCAGGCATGACACGACGCTGTCTCGGCACACCTTTCTGTAGTCAGCGAGTACGCTGAGAGCCGAACCCACAAATAGCGGCAGATCGTCCCCAAGGGCTTCGAATGTCAACGAGTAATCGAGGGTGAAATAAGCCGCAGATTTTGTTTCATATGAGAGTCCGTTGCTGAAGGCAATGGCGTACGCACGGAAGGCCTTGAAGGTCTGGGTTGGCGCTTGCAACACTTTGTAGTGGACGTCAGCGCGGATGGTAGGCTGGACCGCGGACATGTCGTATTTCTGGGCGGCGCCAAGTAGAGCCAAAACCTTTTCGTATGAGGAGGGTATCTCCGAGGGGATAGGGTACAGCACGGTGATGAGAGCTCGTACTATTTCCGCATCCTCTGATAAGCGCACCACGGGTAGCCCACCAATAGTCTCATTACTGGAAGGTTGGGGGAGAGAAAGCATATCCTTGAAGAACTGGGATGACGAGGCAAGTATCGATCTGTGGACGTGGAAGTTGGCAGAGTCGGATGACTGAAGCACGATATCAGCATCGCTAACCTCCAAGCACTCGGGTAGGGGTAGAGTAGCTGTGGTGGAACTGTTGGGGTTTTGTGAATGCATATTTCTCCTCGGGATTGAGAATTCCGATTCGGCCTGTATGAGACCGTATGGGTTAAGCGACGTAATCGTCATGATTCCCACTCACCTTTTCCATATTCGCATGAACAAATGTAGTCAAGGCCGTCCAGAACTCGTCTATCGCCCGTGTTGGTAAATATGCGCAGGATAAGCACCCACGTTTCGCTGTGGGCACAAAGGGCACATAACAAACGTGCCGCGCCAAGGCGCTCTGAAATTCAGGGAGATCAAACAAAGAGGGGTCCGAGGCCATCGAAAAAACAAAGTCATCAATCCACGTCCGTTTTTTGCCAGGAGTCGCACCATCCAAGCACTTCAACAGAGCGTAGGCATCCGATGCTCTGAACTCCTTTATGTTCTTCGTGAGGTTGGCCTGTACTCTCTGGTGATACCCCCAGAGTTCATAGAGGTTATCGCCGGACATGAGATCGAGCTTGCCCTGCAGATCGTCAATTGTTAGAGGAGACTTCAACGTGATTCGGGCTGCCTGGACCACCTCTCGACGGAGACCATATTTCTGGGCGAGAGAATAGACGTGGAGGGCATTTTTTTTATCCACGAGAGGTGGGTCCTTGAGAGCGACACTTCCCCGAATGCGGACTAGTGCGTGGTTCAGGTCATACTTTTGAGCCACTGACAGTAACTCCATCGTTTCTTCGAGAGTTGGAGGAAGGACGGGTGTTGTGGGAAGTAAGAATGTGAGTAAATGATAAAGGATCGCGCCTCTTTCAGACAGCTGAACAACCGGGAGTGCTTCCTTAGCACCAACAGGAATGGCGTTAGAATGACCTGAAGCATCTTGTATGAGCCCATCGAGTAAGGGAGAGCCTTTGACGAGAAAAGTTTTCTGAACTCGACAGTCGAGATCGTCGCGTGATCGAAGGATGATATCCGCATCGGGGTCATCGAAGAGTGTCTTTGTTGGGGACGTGCCTCGGTTAGATGCAGACAGCTCTGACGAAGCCTCAACTTTAAGAAGCGATGTAGCCATGGAGGTAGGTGATCCGGTGGAATCAGACATGGCCCGGGACGAGAGAAAAGAGTATTAGACGCCGACTCGGATATTCAACAGTCACGTGGCACGGAAAGTAAGACGCGCCGCGCCAAGCTCCCAATCCCAAGAACAGTTCACGCTATTTGGGGGTAAGGCGGCGATACAGGTGAAGCGCGTCGAATGAGAACAAGCTACCTAGAGCCCTCAAACACTGACAAATGCGACAGAGAGCAGAAGAGAAAAGAACGATTGGAAGAACGAATAACTGACTGACGTTGGGCCTGGTTCAGCTTAACCCCTGAATGGAAATATATTTTAAGATTCGAAAGTAAAACCACCTAATCAACGACTCGGATCATGTACAATACGTTTCCTCATATGGGCTATGAATATCCCTAGTGTCTAATCCTGGTGAGGCCAGCTCGACTCAATTCTTAGCTGCCAGGTACAGAGGAAGGTGAAAAATGGGAGCACCTGAGGCTGTCGTGATACGCGAGTGTAATGCAGTGAGAACATTGAACGGACAACAAGAAGGTAAAGGAGTGGTATGTGATGAAATGCAAGGGGTGGGAACGGAACGTCCACCAAGGCAGCACTATTGGTTCTAACTTCCAGGACCGCATGTCCGCCCTGGTTTCAGGCGAAAACCAATAACTATGGAGAGCTCTGTCAGCCGCCGAGAAATGTGCAGAACTTGAATGGGACACTTGCCTGATTTCGTGCCTGTGTTAGTTTTTGCTCTAGTTCGACGCAATATCTCTCCCCGTGACGGGCATGGACCATTAGGCATGCAGGGCAGTCATGTTGATTGGGGCTATGTTTCAGAAGAGCCGCCAGATATTTCTCTCGGATGCTGGAAGGATTGATAATAGAATGCGTGAAATACCGTTTCAATTCCCTGATTTCTTGCGTGAAAAGGTCATGCAACCACGAAGGAAGTGTGGGTTCATCTTTATCGGTTGGTATGGATCCGAAGGTAAATATCGAAGATGAATTCGCTTGCGATTGCTCGGGCTTCGGTTGGCCAAAAGCAAAAATTGGAGGGGCAACTTGAAGCTGGGAGCCTTGCAAGCGCTGAACTTTGGATCCTGGACAGTCGACCCATATTTTCGATAGACCAGTACGCACATCGAGAAACGATTCCAGGCAGGAGACGACGCTGTCTCGGCACATTTTCCGGAAGCTAGCCAGCTTGCTCAGGGCTGAACCCTCAAATAGAAGCAGATCGCTCCCGAGCGCCTCGAACGTCAACGGATAATCCAGAGTTAGACGGGCGATGGTTTCCGTTTCGGGCGAGAGCTTGTTGCTGAAGGCAACGGAATACGCGCGGAAGGCCTGGGATCCGGCCAGTGCAGGAAATTTTCTGTGGATGACCTCGGTGCGTATAGAAGATTGGACGGCGGACATGTCATATTTCTGGGCGGTGCCAAGGAGAGTCAGCACCTTTTCATATGAAACGGGTATCTCCCGGGGAATCGGGTATAGGAGGATAATGAGAGCTCGAACTATTTCCGCATCCTCCGATAAGCGCACCACAGGGAGACCATCGACGATTTCCTGGTGATCAGGGGGTTGGGGGTGCAAAATATCCCTAAAGAACCGGGACGATGAGACTAGTATCGATTTGTGGACGCGAAAGTTGGCGGAGTCGGATGAGTGAAGAATGACATCCGCATTGCTGACCACTAAGCACTTGGGCAGGGTTGGGATGGGTGTAATTGAGTCATTTTGATCCTGGGAGGATGCATCTCCCTTGGGGACGGAGAAACCTATTTCGGCCTGTGAAACGCTTGTATCTGTTATATGACGTGGTCCATGAGAGTGATACTCACTATTTCCATATTTTTATGAACAAAAGTACTCAAAGTCATCCAGTACTCGTCGATCTTCTCTCCAGGTAGGTTCGCACAGAATGAGCACCCTCGACCCCCAGTGGTGTTACTTGTACCGCTAGCGTGCCGTGCCAGGGCACTCTGAAATTCGGTGAAATCAAACATAGACGGTGCGGAAGCCGTTGAAACGATATACCCTTCAATCCATTTCGGGATTTTAAATGAAGAAATGTTAACGCAGCCTACGCCATTCAACGCCGTGCAGGCACCCGATCCTATGAATTCATTGACGTTCTTCACGAGGTTGGCCTGTACTCTCTGGTGATACTTCCAGAGTTCATGCAGGTGGTCACCGGGCATGAGATCAAGACTGAGCCTGTCTTGCAGGTTCTCGATGGTCAGAGTGGACTTCAAGGTGATTCGGGCTGCCTGGACCATCTCTCGGTAGAGACCGTACTTCTGAGCGAGAGAATAGACACGAAGGGCGTTGGTTTTGTTAATGAGAGGTGGATCCTTTAGAGCGACACTACCCCGAATGTGAACCAGTACGTGGCTCATTTCATACTTTTGGGCTACCGACAGGAGTTCAATCGTCTCTTCGAGGGTTGAAGGAAGGGTAGGTGATAGAGGCAATACGAATGTGAGTAAGCTGTGAAGAATTCTGCTACCTTCGGACAGGTGCACAACCGGAAGAGATTTCCCGGAATTAGAATCGGAAAGATGGGAAGCAGCTTGTATCCGCCCGTTGAGTGGGGAAGAGCTCTTCGTGATGAACAACTTCTGAAGTCGAAAATCGCTCGAGTCGCTAGAGCGAAGGATGATATCTGCATCGGGATAATTAATAACCACCTTCGTCGAAGATTTACTTCGGAAAGGCATGGATGACGGCTTTTCGGTAGGGATTGTGGCCATGGAAGTAGGTGGACAGAGCTCGGAACGATGAGGTTCAAGTTGACAAACTGTTGAGAAGTGGTAGACGCCGAGCAAGTCACCGCTCGGGCCGGCGCCTCGGACCTTTCTTTGTCCTTTGTCCACGTCCACGACGACATGTGGCATTTGTGCCACAACTACAAACACAATGCCGACCACAATATAGCAGCCTTGCTGAGAATGCTCCAGCATGCGACATTCCCGACGGCCATGGAACAACTGAACTGGATTGGGATCTACACCAACATAATAAAGCACGATGGAGGACAAACACGGGACTACGGTAGTCCTCGTTGACACCTCTGCCACCTCATAAATCATGTGGGAGTCGCGAACTGTGTCTTCATGCAGTTTTGCGGTCGTCACGCACACCAAAAAGTCGAGTCATAACTTTATTCCGCTGGCGCCGCTGTGCGTTTCACTCCCAGCCTGGCACAGCCACAGTCAGAGCGAAGGTCTCTCAGCAGATTACGGCAGTTGCACCAAGCACACTATACTATACATCATTCTATATTTTATGAGCCCTACGTCGCGCGCGCCTTTCGTTATGTGATGCCACCATCGTCGTCCAGTAGAGTTAGGCCCGGAGTCGAGCTCGCCAGGCTCGTGCACATGCGAATCACCTTGACCGAAACTCAAGCGTTGTTTATGAGCTCCTTACGGAAATAAGATATAAATCCTCTGTGCCACCTACATCGAGGCACACCATGAACGCGTGAACGCCCCATAAGCTGGCAGGTTGGTAACGCCGCGGTAATGTAGGATCTGACTAGTAACACAAAGAGTTGGCCGACTAAACAATGTCGTTGAGGAAGAGTTTCCCTAGGCGACCCAAGGGTCAAAATGGGAGAGGGAAACAAGGCAACAATTTGAAAGTAGACTGAGAGGTAAAGACTAGGTGAAAGGCGAAATGGCGGGGCGTGACATTAGGTAGCAAAGTGGGCAGGTGAGACTCGAATGTCTTCGTTTTTCAGTTATACGATAACACACGCGAAAGTAAGTACACCGCCCTAGCCAAGCGGGCCATGAGTCCATAAGTGCTCGAGCATACACGGCAAAGCCTCCCCCTGAGTATTCGCGCGCACTTGTCAGTTGTTTTCCCTCTACATACGTAAAAATGCGAGACGCCCAGTACAACACGAGCATAATTTCAGTCTGAGTCGATCCTTCATACCATATCTCCAGAGAGTCCCATCTTCCACTAAAAGAGCTCTGAGTTCTGCCTTCTTTGGTTATGCCGCTTCGTCTGATTCTTGTCCTGGTTCGAAAACCTGCCGATTGCTTGTATTGAAAAAAAAGGGTGTCAAAGAGCAAATGCGGAACTCACTTTATCTCGTGCAAGTGCTAGTTTTCCCTCCAACTCTATGCAATATTCCTCCCCTTGGCGAGCATGTACGGCAAAGCAAAACGTACAGTCAGTTCGGGACCCCCAACCCCCCCGAAGGGAGGTTGTGTGAGACCGCAAAGCCGTAAAGTATTTCTTACGAATGGTCGAAGGCTGGATGAGCGGATTCGTGAACGTCTTCTTCAATTCTGCGATTTGTTCTGTGAAAATGGTAGACAGCCACTGGGGGAGGACGGGTTCCTGATTTTTGGAAGGAGCGTTGCCTACAGTAGTAACAGGACAATCAACCCAGATTTTCGACGGACCATTGCGAGCATCAAGGAAGGATTCAAAGCAGGAAATAATATCGTCCCGGAGGCACCTTCGAAAGGTGGAAAGGTCGCGCAACGCCCGACCTTCAAATTGGTGCAGATTGCCTCCGATACTTTCAATCGTCAAGGGGTAATCGAGAGTGAGGTGTGCGGCAGTGTTTGTTTCGGGTGTGAGCTTGTGTCTACTCGCAATGGCATATGCACGGAACGCCTGCTCTCCTGTTCCTGCCGTCAGCTTTCTGTAACCGACCTCGCAACGGATGGAGTACTGGACGGCTGGCATATCGTACTTGTGGGAAGCAACGAGCAGGGACAGAACCGCGTCATATGAGGCAGGTATCTCCGAAGGGATAGGGTAGAGAATAGTAAGGAGAGCCCGTACTAACTCTGCATCCTCGGACATTTGCAACACGGGGAGCCCCTTCGCATTCTCGCTGCCAGGCTGGGGGAGTGAAAACATGTCCGTGAAAAACTGGGACGAAGAGGCCAATATCGATTTGTGAACACGGAATTTAACAAAGTCGGAAGATTGAATTATGAGATCCGCCTTGCTCATATAAAGGGTTTCGGGTAATGGTGAGACAGACCCCGGAGGACAGATTTGATCTTCAGGGCGTGTTCCACACCCCAATCCTAGGATAGAGAGAGTAGGTTCGGCCTGTGTGGCATTGTAATCGTTACAGGTTCACAGAACTTAAATGACACTCGCCTTTGCTATATTCTCATTGACGAAATTAGTCAAAGCTGTCCAGAATGCACGTACAGTCTGGCTGGGGATGCATGTGCACCATGGGCATCCGTTTGCGAATCCTAAAATCGCTTCTCTGATGTGGCATGCCAAAGTCGTCTGAAACTCAATAGGATCAAAACAAGAGGGAGTCCGGGCAATGGAAAGGATGTAGTTATCGAGCCATGATGGGCTTCCCCATCGATTCTTCGCGACGCAGCTCAGACCTGTAAGCGTGCCACCAGCGGCAGACCCTCTAAAATTGTCAACATTCGACAAGAGATTGTTCTGAACGCTCTGGTGATATTTCCAAAGTTCATAAAGGTAATCGCCTTGCGGGATATCGGACCTGCCTTCCAGAGTCTCAATATCAAGTCTGAATGTCAATGTGATTTTCTTGGCCGCTTCAGCTGCCTCCTGACGAAGTCCATATTTCTGGGCGAGGGAATAAGCCTGGAAAGCATTCTCTGGGCACATGAGAGGTGGGTCCTTTGATGCGACGTAGCAACGAATGTCGGCCAACGCAGAGACCATTTCATACTTTTGTGCAACCGATAGAAGATCCATTATTTCCTCGAGGGTGGGTGGAAGGATAGAAGACACAGGAAAAATGAAAGTGAGGAGACTTGAAAGGATCGTACAGGAGTCAGACAGCTGCACAATCGGAAGCGGTGCTTGGGCACCAGACGAAATGGTGGAACACGAAGGTTCAGGTATCTCCTGTATCCGTTTGCTGAGAACGGGGGAGCTCTTGATAAGATAAATCTTTAGCACTCGAAATTCCTGTGAATCGCAAGAACGAAGGACGATGTCTGCATCGGGGTAGTCAAAAAAGGTCTTCGTGGGTCGGTCGTCCGAATCGGACAGTGATGTGGGTGCTGTAGTGGATTGAGGGGTTGTCGACATGGAGGTACTAAATTGTAGACGTCGCCGATTGACGCGATGTCGCTGGATCTAGACAGGGGAGCTCACAGCTCACGCTCACAGACCGAAGGACGATGTAGGGTTAGGGTCCAGATTGGGGTTAAGATCATGTGACGAATCTGAAGTTGACTGACCCGAGCGTCTTTCGCGCAACCTAGGCGCAGGCGCAGAAAGAAAAATGAGAGGGGTCAAGACTCACCAGTACCTGAACGTGAGACGCGCCGTTCTTTCCTTGTCAAGCTCGCAGAGGACTTGAGTTCTAAGCATGAGGACGAGGTAACATACAGGAAACGTGACCGTGTGGCTGTTAAAGCACGCGTCGTGATCGCAGCACAGCGTGATCGCAGCACAGCACCACACAACTTGCGACAACCAGTTATCAACCTACAAACCTTCGCTATCATATTTCACCCGCTGAGTTCTGTACCCACTCCAGAAAGTCCCGAAAGGCGCTTCCGTCATGCTTGTCTCTTCAAAATTGTTTCCCGAAGGAACCAAAAGTGGTACGACACACACGCTGGTAATACGATATGGGCCGAGACGCGTTCTCGTCCTTCTACCCCAAACCTTTCCAGTGGGAGCGATTCTCTGGGATATATTTCGTATTTTCTGACTATCTCTAGGAACTACTATCAATCACGCGTGCAGTTTTTGGTCCCTCGCCCGATTCAAGCTTTGTCTTCGAAACCAGCGACCTCAACATCTGTCAGGACGCCTCGGTTGAGATTCACCCGGCTGCGTGGGAAGCAGTAGCATTTACATTAAGCACCGTTGTTGTCAAGAACAAAGATCTGGCCTCTCCTCGAGGTGAGGGTGACGACTATTGTTTTCTTTTCTCGGAGTTCACTCACATAAATGCTTAATATCGCAAGGTGAAGAGGATGTCGGAGTCCCGCTGCGCCCACAAGTCGGCCGTAAAACTTCCATCACTCCTAGGCGTGCGCACAAAACCGTTTCTGGATCGTCTAACGAAGTCATGCGGTCTGAAAACAGCGCCGGAGGCACGAGCTATGATGACGTCGCAAACGCTTTGTCGATGGATGACCTTGCCGAAGAGGAGCTTGGGTTTTACTACGACGATGAGATCGATGTCGCACTCGCGCAACGGAAGGGCAAGGGCAAAGCGCGCGTCCGGATTGAATCCGAGGATGAGGCCGAGGATCGGGACGAAGAGGGCTATGCCGAGGCACTTCCTGTTGCGAAGTTGCCAGCCTCATACCGATTGCGAAATGCTGTCGAACCGTCATTCTCGATCGTCCCTTCGTCTTCGACACCCAAACGTGTTGCTACACCACCAAGGACTGTCCGGGCGAGCGGGGCTCGTGGGCTATTTTCTCCCATCAAGGTCAGATCTGGCCTAGCCAAGTCTTTCCCACCACCTGTACTCTCTGACGAGGAGGGAGACGTTAAACCACCCTCTTACAAGTCCGCGCAAGTTGCCCCAGATGAGTTTCCTCACCCCGGAAGTCTGTCTCGATCTCTCACTCCCGTCTGATTGCATAGCCGGGCGCTGATGCTACTGTTATACAGAAACACCGCCGAACGCTCCCCCGTTGAAAGAGGCACAGAACGATGGTTAGTCAACCGAGTCCTCGAGATCGTTGGCCCCTTGACTTTGCTTTTCGAATAGATTCTGCTGCACCAACGAAGTTCAAGCCCCAGCTCACGGTGAACGTTGCCCCAGCGCTTGCTCCCGTCTCGGCGCCACCTAACGACAAACTCCTGATCACGATCCGGCACCCACCAACTGAGAAGGAAAACAAATTCAAAGTCAAGGCAACGCACACCGTCGGCCGGGTCCTCTCGAGCGCGTGTATCGCCTTCGGGCTCAACCCAAACGGGTACGTCTACAACCCTTTCTCTATCCTCTTGGCTTTCTGCCTCCCTCATTCGGAAGGCTAACATTATCTTCGTCATCATTTTATAGCGCCTCATTGATGCATTGGTCTGAGGAGGATGGCATCGAGACGTCGTATCGGTGCGGAAATGACATGTCGATGGGCAGCACCGCAGTAGATGGAACCATTTTCATCATCGAGCTCGCGAAGTAAGCAGGTTTTGTGTGATTCATGTCGTGCGTATGCACACACGAACACAGATTCGTAAGGTGCAGTGTTCCGTGCTGCCGTAAGTTCGCCCTTCTTCATAAGTTACATGGGAGTGTGTTAAAGTAAAAAATGACGACCCTATGACATGATATAGCATACAGAACTGTAATTATTCTGTGTCGGTAGTAGTTTCATCACTTGTTGTAGATCCCATTGTATTTTGCTACTCGGCATCGGATGAACATTCCCCATGCCTGCGACATCGTAAGCAACCGGTTGTGGTCACGGCGGGCATAGAAATGAACGGGAATGGGTAAGAGCCCCGACTCGGAAACCACTGAGAGGACTCCGATCACTGGGCCCTAGCTCGTGCCATCGCCTCCGGTGCATAAATCACCACCTGCACGCACGGGCACTAGTACTGGCCCGGGCATGCTGTTGGTGCCCAGGGGTGCTCAGCTCAGCAATCGATGTGTCACGTGCGATGGTAATAGTGCTGGAAGTTGACTACTGTAGATCGCCGCCGGCCCCTAGAAGATGACATTCGCCGCCGCCGGCGGGCCACGACGCACATAGTTCCGGAGTTTTCATTCTTCTCTTCTCTCTGACGACTTGGTGACCATCACACTGTCTACGGCGGCGATAAGGCATCACTTTCAGGGGTGGCACGTCTGGGCTCTCAGGCTCCTTATATATGTGCTATCTGCAGTGGGGGCGAACGCTATCTTTCGACACGCACCGTCCTCGTCACTTGCCAGCTTTCATTCTGAAGCGAGCACCACGCTTCACCAATCTCACAGGCTTCTCTCACGAACAGAACAGTCGTCTCACCTAAATCAATGGCTTTGTGCTCATTTGCCAGTGTCCACGCCATTCACTGGTTCTGGTTGGAATCCATAAGAGAATCGGAGCCGGAGAATGCTACCAACGCCGACACCGACGCAGTCACGGTGTGGTGTCGCACACAGCCACAGCAGAGGCTCTGTGCCATAGACGTCATCTCCTCCCCATGCGAAACTCCTTTTTCATGGACATTTGGGATAGGATGGGGCTCCTATCATATCCCAAATGTCTATAAAATGGCGCATAAACGACAGGTGAACCCATCAAGAGTTAACCACCAAACACCCACCACCCCACCCACTAAACTTTCAATCGCCTCGCCTCTAACAAACAACCACCCACTCAACTAAGTGCCGAGAAATCGGGACTTAGTCGACGCCCTTCGACCCCCCTCCCACTATGCCTTCCTATCCTGCGTTCGCAGACTGCCTGCTGGGTCAGACCATCGACAACGGCGCGCTCAGGATAGAGGCGATCCTGGGCGCGGGGTCCTTCGGCGTCGTCTATCGTGCCGTCGACACCCGATCTGGAGTGCACTATGCCGTCAAGCGCGTGGAGACGAACCACCACCAGGCTCGCGAAACCCAGCTCCATGCCCTGGTTTCATCCCACCCACACGTCCTCACCTTCCATCGCGAAATTGACGCAGGGTACTTCACCTTCTTCGTCTACGACCTCTGCGCCGGCGATCTCCACTCCGTCATCAACAAGCCCACGTTCTTCAGAGAGGACGAGCTGGTGAAGCGCGTGTTCGTCCAAATCATCGACGCGGTCGAGTATTGCCACTCTCGTGGGGTCTACCACCGGGACCTGAAGCCCGAGAATATCCTAGTCTCTTCGAAAACCGGTGACTTTGATATCTTTGTCGCCGATTTTGGGCTTTCGAC
>QFFA01005409.1:0-47618 GCA_003316565.1 Russula foetens | reverse complement strand
TCTTTTTCGATGTCGGCTCGAGCGCTCTCCGCTTGTCCGCGCCTGGCAGCTTCTTCCGTAGCTTTTTCCATGAGCCGCGTCAGTTCGGCCGTGACGTGTGACTTTTCCACCAAGAGGCCCGTGTTCAGAGCCGAGAGATGTTGCGAACGCTCCAACTCGAGCTCGGATATTTTGACGGAAGAAGTGCGAAGTGCGGACGAGGTGACGTGAAGGTCGTCCTCCAGGTCTGACACTCGGTCGTACGACTTGACCAATTTGTTATTGAGCTCGGTCACTTGAGAGACGAGATCTTGAACCTGGGTTCGGAGGGATGTGATCACCAGCTCTTGCGCATCCCTATCGACGCTTCCTCGTCGCGGGGGGACGCGCTTGCCACGGACTTCCGAGGTTGGAGGAGACGGAGAGGCATGGTGATTTGATGGAGCCTGAACCTGTGGGCTCTGTTCTGTGATCGTAGTTGGACTGAGGGTTAGACCGTCTTGAACTGACTCGGACATGTACAGCGACCCAAAGTCCGGAAGGGTACCACAAAGTATGGGAACTGGCGAGCGTACGGGTGTGGGCCTTCAAAGGCAGCGGTGGCAACAGCGACCTCCTCGGGGATTCGGGTTCGGGTCCGATTAGAGCTCGGCTAGGTTGGACCGAGGCCGGCCCGAGGAACCGCCATCCGCGCGCGTGTACCGTTTGCCGAATATTCGCCAACTTGCCAACTGGAACCACCAATCAAAGGGAACAGTACAACTGAAATGCCATGCTCTAGGCGCACTTTTCATTGACCGCTGGTGCGAATCAAGTTCCGCTTGTCTTGTCGTCGCCTTGGCATGGATCAGCCCCTGGAACATATCACACTGGCCTTCGTCCGCTTGATGGTCACTCGCTGGGAATTTGTTTGGGATCGGGTTAGGTTCCTGTACGTATAGCACGACAAGATCCCGTCTCGCAAAATGTAATGTCCTAGCAGACACCTAGCTAGCTTCCAACAAGGCAAAGATAAGGAAGTTCCTAGGATGTACCCTACATGCGTTTACCTGCCAGCGTCAATTCCTGATAATCACACACATCATCTGACTCCTCAGAGAGACGCCTGTCCCATTTCCGCACCCTTCTTCATTTGACTCGCTGGCGCTGCTTGCCTATTTCCCTAACCATCCAACGACTTGCCCGTTTCGTCGGAGGGGTGCGATCGACCCCTTTGCCTTTTACTCGGATGAGTACGGGTAACGTGACCTCTGTTCTCCGTGTAACTATCCCCCCCCCCCCAACTGGAATTTCGCCACTTACGACGACCTCCCACTCCCACTGGCATGCCCGCAAGTACCACTATCATCAAGCAAGATGATATTCCGGGGGGGGCTAGCTCTGCTGTGGTTCGCAGATATTCTTTGAAAAGAGTGGGTGAGATGGAAGCGGACTTCCTCCAGGCCGTGTTATCCGATGATCCTCCCTGCGTAGTCGGGGTCTCTCTAGGATTGAGGGGCAGTGACCCTAGGATTCGAACACTCGCTTTGGCAACACGTGACCACGTATTCAATCTTGCCTTTCACCGTCCGCCATCTCAAGCGCAAACGAGAATCTTGCGGAGGCTCTTCTCCAAAGTTCCACTCCTTACGGGTTTCGAATTGCCCTACACCATCGTCCTGCTTGCACATGCTCTCGGTTGCGATATTTCTGGCCGTGATCTATCGACCTTTGAAGACGATAGCTACAGACAGTCCCCGGGTGCTTTCATCGAAGCCCAAGTTCCTTCCGCATCTAGAGAGCGTATCAATACGCGATGGGATAAGGGAATGTCCTCCAGTGACACAAAGTCTGCAGATGCCCTCGAGTCGAAATGCGCACTTCGGGCATGGTTCACCGCAATGTAGGCGATTGTACTCCATTTATATTTGTAACCTTTCAACTCCCAATTCCAGTGGTGCAAGCATGGTTTTAAAGGACTTACAAGTAGCTCAGCTACTAAACACAAGTTATCTCAGCAGGGCGGTGAGATACAACCTTGCTGCACGTTACAATGCGACTTATCATTACTTAGATGCTTCGACACCTCGTCGACTTCTGCAGCAGGTCTATTCGTCTCGACCTGATGAAACCCCTTATTCAGGATAATGATTTCGCCAATGTGCATGGAACTAAGAAGGGTTTAGTCATAGAAAACGCGCGCTTCAAAACTCGCGTCAGGGCGAACAAAGACGAACCGGTACGTACGTCGCTGTGATATCGCATCCGGTACCGTTGTATGTACATTGATTAATAGACCCGAGTGGTGCTCCAACTGGAGAATGGGGGTGTCGTCACGGCAAGGCCCAAGCGTACTATTGGACGCCATACGATAGCCGTTACGAGACAGCGTCTTACAGACAGTGTCACCCATATCCGGGTCGTGGGTCGCGAAGACCGAACATGCGCAGAAAAGGCCCGGTACCAATTCCTCGGGTCTTCTCTCACACACCGCCGTCCCGTTCCACTTTTCGTGAATGCCATCTGGTTTCCGAAGAACTTGAAGATTCATAGTGGTCGTCAAGATGAGAAGCCGAATCCCTCATTTGGTAATGCGGCACAGCTTCTAGAAAGACTGAATGAGTCGCAGAGGAAAGTTGCCACTGCCATGTTGTCCGTTTCCGAAAGTGATTCTCTTGTGATCGTCCACGGTATTCTCTATCGCTTTGTCCATGGTATTCTGCACTCGTATAACTTATTCATGTTTGTCTAATTTCACAGGTCCTCCGGGCACCGGGAAGACGACCACCATTGCCGCCGCTGCGGCAACATGGGTAGGTCGCAAAGTGCCCTGTTGGATGATCGCGCAATCAAATGTCGGTGTGAAGAACATCGCTGAGACGTTGTTCAAAAGAGGGGTGAAATTCAAGCTATTGGTGTCGAAGGATTTCATCTTCGAATGGTAATCCAAAAACTCACTTCCTGGTGATTCTAGGCGCTCATAGATCTGCAGGCATGAGGGATTGTACGACGAGGTGAAAGACGCGGTTATACGCTCAGACGTACTACGCAACCGGCAAGGCGTTGGAGTCGAGGATATATTCAAAGGAATCACTCTCGTTCTATCTACCTTGACCATGTTGTCGGATCCAGTCCTGAACACGTGTGGCCTTCTTTCTCTCATTCCAGTTAAATCACTCGTCGTTGATGAGGCCTCACAGATCGATATCTTTGAGTTTATGGTGATTTTGGCGTTTACCTTCTAAACCCGAGTAATTAATAGTTTATTCTTACCCAGCACCTATTCTACAAGTTCTCAAGGGATCTAAAGAAAGTATGCTTTTTTGGAGATCCAAAACAACGTGAGCAGTTAGCGCCTCTCCCATAGAGAATTCTATTCACTCTTTCCGTCAGTCCCGCCATATGGTGCATCGGAAGCGGATCTTCAAACGATCTTTGAAGTCAATCATCTCAGCAAAACGTCTTACTTGTTAAATATCCAATGTGAGCATTATCATGGCTTGCTGCGGTTGATCCCACTTCGCCCTGATATTTGTTCTCTAGATCGCCTTCCGGTGCCCTTAGGAGGCTTCATCTCCGAGGCTATCTATGAGGGCAAGCTGCATTCCAGCCATAATATCGTGGACCATTCGTGTGTTGTGTTTATCGACGTAGGAAAGGGAGAGGAAGTACAGAAAAGGCAAAGCTATCTGGCGAGTATTTCTAAGCGAGCGACATTGACAAAGCTAAATTGTGTGAGCAGAACATGGAGGAGGTTCATATGGTAGTCAGGGTTGTCAAGCGATATCATCAACGGTGCCTCAACTTTTGTGTCATAACGTTTTATGACCATCAGAGGGCGGCAATTACCAAGGCACTCAAGACAGAGAATTTGCCGTCGGAGTGTGTCTACAACGTGGACAGCTTCCAAGGTATGTGTGCCACTCTCCCCACATCGCCTTCACCAGCCATAAGACCTGAATACCGCCACGACCACCGTCAGGAAACGAGGCAGACTACGTGATCCTGTCTGCGGTCAGAACAAAGAAACCAGGATTTTTGAACTCACTTGCGCGATTGAACGTCGCCCTGACCCGTTGCCGGAAAGGGATGGTCGTTGTCACAAACAAGGACTTTCTACAAGGACCGGGTAAATCAACTCTTTTAGGAAGGCTCTGCGACTTCTGGTCCCTAAATTGCGAAGCTTGGATAGACTGGAGAACGATGCTGGGACAGGATGTTGAGCTCCCAGGGATACCGAATACGGCTTGAATATCGCGTATTGACGTCATTCAGTCGCCTCGAATATGATATTTATGGAGATCCTACCATTCTTTGTGTAGTCCAGATCAGAATAGGACCGTCCCTTTGGTTACTTACTAGTATTGGAGTAAGAAAAATACTGCACAAATACTACCAAGAGGCCAACATGTTGCGCACTTGCAAATGAAAAAAAGAAAAGATCAAATCGCATTGAAACTGACGCGTACGATGATCCCAATCTTTCAGAGACCCATTGCTCTGTTGTGGATTTGGACTGGATTTGGTCGACGTAGGACGTGCTCGTCACGGTAGAATTAGTGCTCAGAATTGGTGCTCAATTTTTTATTTTCTCGCACCTCTTCTCACGGCTCACGTGGCCCAAAGTCAACGTCGATGTTATGTTTAGCGCTTTCAAGGAAGACAACTGGGGGAGATTGTCTTGGCCATTAAGGCATACCTCAACCCTGACCAGTTTTCTGGCGTGCAGTACACTGACTGAAATTATCAGCCTTCTCCGATATGTCTCACAGAGCGTAGCGAATGATTGAGTGTGGAACCAGCTGGATAATCTCCGCACCCTACACTCCGTCAATATCCAAGCCACAACTTGAACGACCGAAACCTGCACACAATGTGGTAGTGGTTTCATTGGTCTCGAAATATCCCAGAGAAAGATGGTGCTTGCGTCATTTGACTTCAGGAGAGGTGGTCCCTTTTCACCGGGAACATGTGGCGGTTGGTTACGTTCAGCTGGTTCGAAAGGACAGAACGGACAACGATAGCCCCAGGCTGTTCCTCTATCTCTATCATCATACAACTACTACAGTAGTCTCCCTAGTGTTACTTTTGGCACTGAGAAGCACCCATGATGGATTTCATTGTGTTGAAGTTAGCTGGACGCGAGTTCCATCCATTCGATCCGAGATTTTCCCTGTACAGTACTCTCTCGTCGCCGTGTTGGACTCTCAGAGGCGCCGAAATAATAAATACTCTCAAAACAAGAACAAGTTGACAGATACAGTGTATCAAACTGAAGTTTCAAGCTATGTTGAGCGTCTATCGGCGACCCATATTGGGATTCGGGGTGCGCACGGACGATGTCATTTGCCTGCGACGTGTTTCTGTATCATTCCCATCAGCGCGGCGATTCTCGTCCCCTCCTTCCCGAAGACGCTTCCAATCGACCCTCAATCCGAGCAACATGTTCCAGACTCCCACTGCATCCACATCGTCCTCGAACTATCAATCCATCTTCGACAATGCCATCGAAGCTTACAAGAAGAAGACTAAGACAGATCTCCGTTCCCATCCGCTGCTCAGCAAACTCCAGAACTGCGATTCTCCAGATGCCGTCCTCAGCATACTCTATGAACAAATTCCCGGATTCGACCAACCTTCTGGTACCGATGACAAACTGACAAAGTGGCTCGATCCCACCGTCAATGTCCTCTGCACGTTTTCTGGAGTCATTGGAGGCGGTATTGGCGTGGCAAGTCCCAAAGACCTCAGGGTTAAAGTCGTTCCGGATCTGATATGTGATTGGCATACAGGTATACCAACCGGCTGCAGTGATCTTTACTGGGATCGGCGTCCTTCTCTCAGTGAGTTTTTTTTCATTCAATCTATTCTGGGGCTTGTCATGACGCCAAATTCTCCCAGGCGGCCAAGGCCGTTTCCGATGGTCAGGGCGTGCTCGCTACGGTCTTCGAGCAAATAGAAAACTTCTTCAGACGATTGGAGACCTATATTCAAGTGCCACCGACCGCGGGGATGACAGACATAATAGTCAAAATTATGGTTGAAGTGCTTTCCATTCTTTCGATCACGACGAAGGAAATTAAACAGGGCAGAGCAAGTGAGTTGATTACTGGCATTATGAACTGATCATTTTGACATACAGTTGCTTAGGGAAATACGTGAAGAAGCTCGTTGGGAGAACCGACATCGAGGACGCGTTGGGTCGATTGGATCGACTTACACAGGATGAAGTTCGGATGGCGGCTGCACAGGGTCTGAAGGCAACTCATGAGGTCGACGACAAAGTGAAAACTGTCGAGGGCAAAGTGCAGTGCGTGGATGATAAGGTACAGGGCGTCGACGTCAGAGTGAGGGACGTGGACGACAAGATTGATCTCATCATCGACGGTGTGTAATTTATTTTCAGCCAGCCCTAGCAAAGCACTCAATTCTATCCAATTAGGCAGCCAGAAAATAAGAGAAGAAGTGAAGCAAGTTGCAGACGACATGGGCGACCAAAAGCGTTCGTGATTTCATAGTCTCACTTTCCTGATTGTCGAGAAGGCTCAATCACTTTCACAGGGAACCAGATTCGACAGGACCTTCGATATTGGCTTTCTCCCCCAGATCCGTCTATAAATTTCAACACTGCAAACGATTCTCACCACGAGGGTACGGCTTTGTGGTTCATTGAAGGAAGTACCTTCAAAGATTGGAAAGCGTCTGGGTCATTGTTGTGGCTCCACGGAAAACGTATTTCTCTCTACTTTAGCAACTTTGCCTTTGCTAACAGACTTCCGCCTCCTTAGCGGGTTGCGGCAAGAGTGTACTCAGGCTCGTCTCTTCCTTCCGAGTCTCATTATGGCCTTCCTTATTGACAATCCAATAGTTCGTCGATTATCCAGGATATCAAGTCCATCTGTAACGCAGGATCCGCTCATATAGCCTATTTCTTTTTCGATTTCAAGGACAAGGGAAAGCAAGATGCCCGTGCCCTACTTTCATCTATCCTCGTTCAACTCAGCCATCAATCCGCATCTTTTTGCGACATTCTCTTTGGTTTCCATTCATCCCACCAATCTGGCTCGCAACAACCCGGCGACCGCACACTCATAGAGTGCCTCGAAAACATGCTCAAAGCATCAGGACGTGTTCCAATCTATCTCATTATTGATGCCCTGGACGAATGTCCCGGCACCACCAAGCTTCCGCCGCCACGCGAAAAGGTGCTGGAGCTCATCGACAAGCTCGTCAAGTTGAATTCTCCGAAATTGCGTCTATGCGTAACGAGTCGTCCTGAGGTTGATATTCGGGTGTCCCTCGAACCTTTAACAACTATGTGTATATCTCTTCATGACCAAAGTGGGCAAAAGAAAGATATCGAAGACTACGTGAGGTCGGTAGTTTACTCAGACAAAAACATGAGGAGATGGCGAGATGACGACAAAAAGTTGGTCATTGAGACGCTCACAGAGAAGGCGGATGGCATGTAAGGACACAACTGGGTTCTCAGAAATGCTTTCTCATATTCACGCAGGTTTCGTTGGGTCTTTTGCCAACTGGAAACTTTACGACCCTGTCTCCCACCAAGTGTGCGACCGATTCTCAGCGAATTGCCGGAAACGTTGGACGAGACGTACGAACGGATACTGCAGGAAATTCCAAAGTCAAACAGAGTATATGCTCATCGGCTTCTGCAATGTCTGACCGTTGCTGTTCGGCCACTTCGTGTGGAGGAGCTTGCAGAAGTCCTCGCAGTTGACTTCGATGCAACGAGCGGAATTCCGAAGCTGAATGAAGACCTACGGTGGGAAGATCAAGAGCAAGCTGTGCTGTCCGCATGTTCTAGTTTGGTCGCCGCCGTCTGGGACAATGATTTCCGAGTAGTTCAATTTTCGCATTTCTCGGTCAAAGAATTTTTAACATCGGGTCGCCTTGCCACGTCGACGATTGTTACCTCCCACCATTATCATATCCTCCTCGATCCCTCGCATACAATCATGGCGCGAGCCTGTCTCAGTGTCCTACTTCGTTTGGACTCCTACATCAACGAAGACAGCCTCAAGCACGAGGACCTTCCTCTAGCTCAGTATGCTTCCGAACATTTCGGGCACCACGCCGAGTTTGGGAACGTTTTTGCACACATACGGGATGGGATAGACGACCTCCTTGACGCAGACAAGCCCCATTTTGCTGCATGGTTGTGGGTACGCAAAAGTGATTTTGGGGGGCGTCTGGAACGACCAGAAGCATCTCCCCTGTACCACGTTGCGGGATTTGGATTCCGTGCCATGGTGGATTACCTCATCTCGAAGCGACCAGATGATCTCAGCGTCAGGGGCATCTACGGCATTCCATTGCACGCATCGTTGCTTAATGGCCATACCAACGTGGCACTGTCGCTACTCGGGCACTGCGTAGACGTGGATGTTCGGGGTATTGATGACCGGACTCCACTGCACATGGCAGCGGACCGTGGACTCCTCGAGGTTACTCGCATACTCATCGAGCGGGGTGCGAGTATCAATGCGCGCGATTCGAGGGGTCGGACACCACTTCACCCAACCAGTTTATATGGATCTGGGACATTCGACGATATGTATTCCGACGTGGTGCGGCATTTACTGGAACATGGTATAGACGTGGACGCTCAGGCTGACATCGAGCATTCGACCCCGCTACATATGGCATCATACTGGGGAGGCTTCAAGGTCGCACAGCTGCTGCTCGACCACGGTGCAAATATCAATATGCGGGGCAAGAATGGTCGGACACCTTTACATGGAACATTAGTCGATATGAAAGACTCATTGGCGGATCGTTTTTTTGATACCGTACGATTCTTGCTGGAGCATGGCGCGGACGTCCATGCACTGGATAACGACTATGCGACTCCGCTTCATGTGGTGTCAGGGTCTGGCGGTATCAAAGCAGCCCGGCTACTCCTCAAGCATGGTGCCTTCGTTGACGCACGGGATAACAAAGACTCAACTCCGCTGCATGTTGCATCACGATGTGGCAATGCCGAAGTTTCACGCCTACTTCTAGAACATGGCGCGAATATCCATTTGCGGAACAAGGAGGACCAGACACCACATCATCTATTATTGTCCATGTGGAAGAAAAAACTCCTGGATGATGATATTGATGGCATACGGATTGTCCTAGAAAGTGGTGCAGATGTTGACTCATTCGACGACAGCCACACGGCTCTGCTACATGTAGCGTCCCACTTCGGAAGCATCAAGCTTACACAACTGCTGCTCGACCATGGTGCAAATATCAACGTGCGGAATGAAGAAGGTCAGGCACCACTTCACAGAGCGTTGGATTGCGGCTATGTCGAAACGGACGAAATCCGGAATGATTACTTCTATGTCATCTCGTCCCTGGTGAAGTGTGGTGCAGACATTCACGCACTGGATGACAACCGCCTGACCCCGCTGCATTTTGCATCACGATATGACAACGTCAAGGCTGCACGCTTACTGCTTGAACATAGTGCGGTCGTTGATGCGCAGGATAACAACTACTCGACCCCGCTGCACGTTGCATCACAACGTGGCCACGTCGAGACCTCACGTCTACTGATCGAGCACGGCGCGGACGCTCATGCACTGGATAATAACCATTCGACCCCGTTGCATTTTGCGGCAAAAGGTGGCCACGCCGAGACTGCAAGTCTACTGCTCGAGCACGGTGCGGACGTTCACGCACTGGATAGCAACCATTCGACCCCGCTGCATTTTGCGTCAGAAAGTGGCAACACCAAGACTGCACGTCTACTGCTCGAGCACGGTGCGGACGTTCACGCACTGGATAGCAACCATTCGACCCCGCTGCATTTTGCGTCAGAAAGTGGCAACACCGAGACTGCACGTCTACTGCTCGAGCACGGTGCGGACGTTCACGCACTGAATAACAACCGCTCGACTCCACTGCATTTTATATCACCATATGGCGGCGACGGAGCCGCATGCGTACTGCTCGAGCATGGTGCCGTCATTGACGCACGGGATAACAATGACTCAACCCCGCTGCATGTTGCGTCACGATGTGGCAACGCCAAGGTTTCCCGCCTACTTTTAGAACACGGCGCGAATATCCATACGCAGGACAAGGAGGGTCAAGCACCACGACACCTGCTATTGCCTATGTGGAGTATGATCAACAATCCGGGTGGTGCTGTTGATACCATACGATTCTTCCTAGAGCATGGTGCAGATGTTGACGCAGTTGACTACAATCACTCAGCTCTGCTACACGCGGCATCATACCGCGGAAGCGTTGAGGTTGTACAGCTGCTGCTCGATCGTGATGCAAATACCGATGTGCGGAACGCGGAGGGTCAGACTCCATTACACCAAGCATTGGTCGATGTCGGTTATCGTACGGGGAATGATCTGTTTATCATACGTCTCTTACTTGAGCATGGTGCGAACGTTGACGCATTGGATAACGCTCACTCGACTCCGCTCCATATGGCATCACAATACGGCAGCATCAATGCCATACGGCTACTACTCGAGCATGGCGCAGCTGTCCATCTCCAGAACAACGAGGGCTATACCCCCTCCCAAGTTGCGTCGGTGAATGGTTACAAGGAGATCGCGCGATTGTTGTCGGAGCATCTGCAAAGTGAGAAAAAAGTGTGACATATAGCAGTACAGGTCTTCTGTAGTGTACCTAAACAATCACATCCCATTTGTCGTATTTTATAGTCCTATACACGAATAGCCTCTGGTTTGTAACCCTCCCGAAAAGGACTAGCCCGCAAAGATTTGAGCTCGTCTCCAACTGGGAGAGATTGCCAGGGTGTTACAACAGTAGCGACAGGTGCAGGGTATAGAACAGAACCCTCGTCTCCCACCGCGACTCGTCGAAGTGGGCGGGTTATCGTCAGTCGACGTCACGACTCCAGACGTAGCGTTCGTCGGTGGAGTTGTTGTAACGCGCATGGAGGTGGCTGCTTGGCCTCATGTCGGAGGATCGTAGGAGCGGGCAAGACGCCAGGTCAGGCTGTGATGCTGCAGCAAGGCCACCCCGCCCGGGCATCCTCCTCCTTCCTACCTCCGATCTCCCTCCTCGAGCTAGGTGATACATCCTTCGCAGGCTCCCTCTCCTTCTCTTTATTCCTTTTCCTTCTCCTTTACGGCTGCGCATTCTCACCTGCTTCCGCTCTTGGTGACACCAGCACCACTCGGGGCCGCCTTGAACTGCCTCGATGCAGGTCCAAGAACAGGCCACGACCGTTTTCCAGAACTACCAGAGCTATCCGGCGCGAATGCAGGCGCAGCCAGCCACAGGCATGATGGGGGTACCAGTGTCCGTCGGGGGACTTGAAGTTGAAGGGGCCGACGATGTGGTTTGGCCGGGTGACGCCAGCGGTAGTTCGGGTTGACGCTTACCGTCTGGCCCGGACTTGTCTTTGCTGGGCTGGGAGAAGACAGAGATGGCTTAATCGCAGGTGATGTTTCCGGTCTTCGGCCGCGGCACGGACTGGCATGAGCAGAGACCTTCTGGGTGGCCGTAGCAGCGGCCGCAGCGGCCTTCGCGACTCTCTTGTCTGGTGGGGCGGTAAACTCACTTCTTTGTTCCGCCCCGGAACCAGCACAGTACTGGAGGCGGCGACGGCAGCAGCAGCCTTCGTTTTGGATTCGCCCTTCTTCGGTGCTTGAGTGGGGTTACTGAAATAAGGATGGCCCCTTCGGATGGCCTACTTGTTCCGCTGGGCAGATTTCTCGACCTTGAGGATGTCCAATAGAGGCGCGGATGTCGGTATGGCAGGACGTTTAGTAGGGGGGAACTAGAAATGTGTAAGGGAGGTTATGACCGACAATGGATGCACGATGGGACAGACCTAGAACTTCCGAGAGTTGGTCAGCGCCATGAGGCTCCGTCGGGGAGCGCGCAGAGACTCCAGAAAGGCGATGTGTTCCTCGTCTAGCTCAAACAGTTATGCTAGAAAGAAGTTGAGGAGAGTACAACGTGCCTTGATCTGTTCCGGCATTCTCATCTTCCATATTTTCTTCTCCAGCTCTGATACGGAACGAACTCTTACCGTGGCTTGCGATTCGGTCCCTTTGTCCATCAAAACAGATCACGGCATCGTTAAGTTTTCAGCATCGAAAAACGATGTCGAAATACTCATGGCCATACGAGTACTCTGCTGGCGCTTGGTTGAGGCTTCTCAGTGGCTGCCTTAATCCGCGCCCGTGAGAACGCACACTCCTTAGTATCTCAGCCATGCAATGACTGCCATGTACACAGGAGATAGAACCTGATGAAGGCGAAAAGTGGCACTTGGAAGAGTCTTGGAAACGTTTCCGGGTGGAATCGGTTAGAGCTCGGCTACGGCCGGCTCGGCCGAGTGATGTTGAGTTACCGGCCCGCAACATCTCCGAGGCTCGTCCATTTCCGCTTGCTTCCTCGATCATCGACGTCCATGGTCCATGCAAAGACAAGACGAAGTTACAACATAAAATGTACTCATGGCTATGCCATGGGCCCCAGGTATACGTTACGCTAGATTTATGTGGTCCATGGCCAATCAACTCCCACCCGTCTTGTCGCTTTTGAATCGGCATTGTTTGACGTTGACGTGTAACTTCAGCTCCCCAATAACATGAATCCCGTTTTCCTATCCTTCAACGAGATGAGATTGGTGACCCTCATAGTCCCGTCGTGGTTCATGGAGATGCCTTAGACAAAGTAGGCGAGGTGAAGGCGGACTTCCTGCGAGTTGGATTGTTCGGAGGTCCTGCCTGTGTAATAGGGTCTCCTAGGAATTCAGGATTGGCTACAGTGGCCCTAGGAATCGAACAAGGGCTTTCTACAAAGTTCGGAGATATCCGCCTTCAAGGGCAGCCATGCCGCTTCTGGAACTGGTTCCAAGTAGAGCAGGTTGGGAAAGGAGGTTAGCCCCCAAGGACACAGCATCGGCATGAGTCGTATAACTCTGATGTATTGCCCTAAGTCGTGCTGTCCATAATAGAATTATGAACGTCCTTTTGCTTCTACAAATGTTACCTAACCTAAATACTCCGAACTGATGCGCACACTCACGCATTGAGTCGCGATTCTTTTAACCCACGTAAGATACCCCAATCATTCGATGACAGAAATGGATGAAATCGAAAAAGAGATGTCCGATGGGACCCTGGAAGCGAGGTATGTTGGCCTGGCCCTGGACCTCGCCACAACCATGATTCAACGGCGCGATGGCGGCGCGACGTGACTCAGGCACGACCAACCCGGGCCATTTCTTCGTTCGAGTCACAGACCACTGCCCCAGTCCTTCATTACGCTCTTCTAAAAATCTATCTCCTTCCCATTCCTGTTCGTGGACGGCATTCGGTAATCATGTGTTGGAAAATCCTATCAACATGTGGCGTGGCGAACAGTTCGAATCTCAACGGCATTCCCAGCTTGAGCGCTCAAACATTGTTTTTCTTCAACTGTCCACCATACCCTCCTTACGCCACACACCCACTCTCCTCTCAACACCTTTGAAGCCCCCATGCGTTCCAATTCAAGGATATTGGACCAAGACGAAATTTCAGGATGGCCACGTTCTGCCATTGTTCATAACTACTCCCTCGGGGCGGTAGCCGAATTGGAAGCAGAGGTTCGTGCCGCAATTCCTTCTAGGCCTCCCATTGCAGTGGGAGTGTCAATTGGGTTGGCACCAGCGGGGCCCCGCATCCAGACTCTAGCTCTCGCCACGCCAGACAAGGTCTTTTGTCTCTCTTTACAGCAATCTCCATCCCCAGCGCAGTCCAAGACCTTGCGCAAGCTTTTCTCCAATATCCCATACCTCGCAGGATTTGAATTCCCCTACACAAACGTCTTGCTTGCGCATACCTTGGGCTCCAATGTCACTGGTTATGACCTCTCCACGCTCGCCTTGCGCTCGAAAATCAGGGACGTAACTACACCAGGTGACTTCTTTTATTCGAAGGACCCATTGGTAACCGCAAGACGTATAAACGAACGGTGGGATGGGGATGTACTAAAAATTGGGACAAATTCCTCTGGCACCCCAGAGCCAGACTACGCCCTCCGTGCTTGGCTCACGGCAATGTGCGTGACACCAGCTAATCTGCATTCGTTGCTCATTCACCTTTATCAATAGTGCTGGCAACATGGCATTTAATGACTTGTTGCTGGGTCAAGAATTGAGCACGGAGTTTATTGACAAGCCTGTGAGGTTTCAGTCGGTGTTGTATATATTGCAGTGTTAATCCATCTCTCTGCCCCCTACAGATGCTCCAATCCCTCATTCATCTAGCTTCCAGAACAATTCGACTTGACTTTCTGAAGCCACGAGTCTATGAGAATGAGTTCTCCAAGGCCCAGGCGGGGCGCAATGGGGATATAACTGTCCTCAATGCCCGCTACAAAACCCGCATCCGAAGGAGTACGCAGGTTTGTTACTTGATGACGTATCGTGCAGGTGCCGCACAACTCTGATATTCTTCCCAGACACATTTAGAACTCTGCCTGGAGAATGGGGATGTCGTCGATGCAATGACAAAGGGTGTTATAGGCCGGAGTTCATCAGCTACGACAAAGCGACCTCTCAGAGCCGATATCAGTCGCATACGAGTGATAGGTCGTGAAGAACTAACAAATGCAGAGCGAGCCCAGTATCGCCTACTGCTTAGTGTTCTCTCGGCCACACGTCACATCCCCCCGTTCGTAAACCTCATCTGGTTTCCAGGGCACACCCAAGGGTCCATGCGTGCTGGAGGGATCAGTCCATCATGTGGCCGATCGCCCCAGATTCTGAAAACGCTAAATGATTCACAGCAAGGAATTGTCCGTGCAATGGTTTCCACGGACCCGCAGGATTCGTTGGTCATTGCACATGGTATTCTTATTGTTCTCCAACTATCATTCTCGCACGCCAACGACGATTTGATTGTCAGGGCCCCCTGGAACAGGGAAAACAACCACAATCGCAGCAGCAGCGGCAATATGGGTATCATATAAACTTCCATGCTGGATAATTGCTCAGTCAAATGTTGGTGTGAAAAATATCGCCGAAAAGCTGTTCAAAAAGAAAGTCAATTTCAAACTCATCGTTTCCCAAGAATTCCTCTTCGAATGGTAAGGATCAACGTTCTTGTCGTGGATAACCTCAACTAAACTCAATGTAGGCATGAAGAATTGTACGTGGAGATTGAAGACATGGTTATACGCTCCGATGAACTTCCCAATACACCGGGAGAAGTTGCCAGAATGTTTGGCGATGTCACTGTGGTGCTGTGCACCATTGGTATGCTTTCCAACCCAAAGCTGAAGGAGTGTGGCCTTATTCGGGTCATTCCTGTGACGTCCCTTGTGATCGACGAGGCGTCACAGATCGACGTCTTTGAATTTATGGTGACCTCACTATTGGCATTCTATGGACAATTAATGACCTTCTGTGTATAGCACCTCTTTGACAAATTCTCCGATGTTCTTACAAAAGTCTGTTTCTTTGGAGACCCCAAACAACGTGAGTCTTGGGCTTCGTACTTGTGTCTCATTATCTCATTCTTTCCGTCAGTCCCGCCTTATGGTGCACAAGAAGCGGAACTCGAAACAATTTTCGAGGTCAAGCATTTGAAAAGAAGCACATATTTCCTCGATACTCAATGTGAATGCAATACCCTCTTTCTTGATATCTTCTCTTATCACCACGATATTTCTGCAGACCGCCTTCCTATACCCTTGGGAGAGTTCATCTCGGAGAAGGTCTATCTCGGAAAGTTACGATCTAACCATGAGATCGTGGATCATTCTTGCATTTCATTCATTGACGTTTCGAAAGGACGAGAGACGAAGCAAGGAAACAGTTACAAGGTGAGTGTATATAAGCCAGATAAAGGACCACCCGGAAGCTGACATCGTGGTGCCAGAACATGGAGGAGGTGCACATGGTCGTTCGGATCGCTGGACGATATCATCAACGTCGCCTCAACTTTTGCATCATCACGTTTTACGACCCTCAACGAGCGGCCATCACCAAAGCGTTGGAAGTTGCGGATTTGCCAACGGGGTGTGTCTACAACGTGGACAGCTTTCAAGGTATGGGTCATCCTCGTTGCATCAGTGACGCCCTGAGCCCGACCATCACTGGTAGGTAACGAAGCAGATTATGTGATATTATCATCAGTCCGCACCCAAGGCCCAGGATTTCTGAGGTCGCAACCCCGCATGAACGTTGCTTTGACCCGCTGCCGCAGGGGAATGGTAGTCGTCACCGACAAATCTTTCCTGCAAGGGGCGGGGAAACGTACGCTACTGGGTCAACTCGCCCACGCCTGGTCACAGCACCGTCACGATGAGGCCTGGATCGGCTGGAGGGACATGCTAAGTGGTTCAGTCGCGCTCCCGGGTCTACCAGGATCACCGTCCACCGCTCTCAGCCGAGTCGTGCCAACATCCGCATTCGCATCTTTATCTAAACCTAGATCCCAACAGACCCCAGCTCATACCGGTGTCGGCGGGCAATTGCGCCGCGGCCCGCACACCGCGATGCCACCACGCAATCCGACGAGCACGACGACAAGAACACCGGCCAACGAGTGGATAGAACTTTGTCGACGGTTTCAGTCTCTTTGATAGTGCCTCGTCGTTACCTTGACGAGAGCAATCCACGGGTGTCTCGCTTGTACGACGAGCTTCGAGACCACGCATTTGTGGCACGGACCATTCCATTCTCTTCCCTCGTCACTGCCGCCTTTCTTGCTTCTTTTCTTTCTCCCCTTGGTCGCGAACAACACAAATTAGTATTATTCGTCATCATGCGGCTACCATCCGCTCTCTGATTCTCCATTTCGTTGGTTAGTGCTCGTATTTCTTGGTGTATCTTTTCCCGTGTGCGGTGAAAACCCACGTTCTCCCTCACCCTATTTTACCTCTTGTCTTTCCACACGCTGCCTCCCCCTACTATCCACGTTATGCGATTGTAGGTACACCGATGTACACAAATCCTTCCTTCATCTCGTCATGGGGAGATTGACCAATAGAACGTCTCCTCTGTATCCTCATGCCTATCGCGTGTGCAGTTTAGTCTTCTCTTTCCTCGACGTCTCTGCGTCTCTTCGTCAAGCCCGTTGTCGTGGAACCGCTGTCCCCGTCGTGCTTCCCGTCTCACTCGTTCCACCCGGAACCGGTAGCAGCAGCAATGACAACCACGGGAGAAGTCGACGTTGGCTACCCTGACTCTTTGGTGCGTCCAAAGGCACTTGGAGGCCGACTTGGAGGCGGATTTACCTTGGCATCATAGAGCGAGCCCACTGACTTCTTCGGCGGCAGAGAGACTGGCATTCGAATGGTGGAATCCTGATGACGTGGTACTACCACTGGCAGCGCCCCGCAGGTAGCCACGTCTGCGCTAACGCCTGTGAGCACAACGGGCATGGGCGGGCGATTTGCGTTTTTCCTAATACAGCTTGTGATCAGCACCCTCAGGTTAGGATTCTTAGCCTATGAAAATGGAAGCGCAGCCCGATACACTTGCAACAGCCGGTCGTGAGGGCAATGGGGAAGTTCTCCCTTCGCGTGCTTTGATCGAGGGGCATGATGAGCGGTTTGATCCGATATTGTGAAACTGAAAGAATGATAATTGGACTCGGACGATGTGATAGGTTTCGGTAAGGCGGTGAGGTAAGGGGACGCCCACAGCACGCAGACCCGCCTATGCACACGACCCTCATGGATTTGTGATTTCGGTCGGAGTACAAATTAGCAATGGATTCGATTCGACCACACCGCTGAATAGTAAGCGCTGTGGGCCAAGCGGTGTTCGAAAGACGAAAGAGAGCTCCCGTTCGATGTCACGGTATGATGTATGCAAGTCAAGAGGGTCATGATACGGTGACAGTGCTCCCATTTACAGTGACCCTTCAGGACAATGTCCGTCAATCAGGGTGGGAGTTCCGTTTCCCTTGGCCATGAACCGCGCCCCGTAACTCCCACGCTTCGATCTGAGACGAGACACCGACCTGCCATCTCCCGCGCCAGTTCCGCTCCCGACCCCGACAACAGAAAGGTCCGAGTCGCTGCTTCACCGCCATCCAAAGCCTCAACTTCGCGTCGTTCGAAGGTCTGAGGGGGCCAGCTTCAGGCATACCCTTTGGGTCCTTGCTTCCCCTACATTTTGCCGTACTGTCACGGTCTTGCCTCTGCCATACGTTTTCTCCTTTCTCCTCGTCCCTCTCTTGTGGAACGATTGCCTCCCACAGTTTATTGCTTCGGCCAATAGCTCACCAGGGTCAGCTTTCATTCTTCTTCACAGGACTTCTCGACGTCAAACCGAGTCGCCTGACCTCAGCAACGAGGATCCCCCCTCGCACTCGCTTCCATGACACCTGCGTCACACCAACCCCTCGTGTATCCCTTTTGATAGTCAGCGTATATGGAGACACTTTGATGACTGCGGCTTGCCGCCAGACTCAAACGGGGTTTATAAGGGATTCAACGGGGCAAAGGGAACATCAGCAGATGCCGACGTCATCAACACCTGCCATTGCTGGGTCCGTTCTCGGGCCAAACCATCTCCGAGTTGGCCCCTCCCCCTCCCCGGTGCGCCCGATCTATCTTATCTATCCACTTTGGCCAGCAACCGAGTGTTGACCTTTCTGGAAGGAACCCAGGCCTGCTTCAAGCCGAGAGAGGAACTCTTCAATCCCGGATGGGCAATGCCAGCGCTCCGCCTTCCAATGTTGCCCGCACGACACGTTGTTCACCTTAAAGATCCCCATGTTCTCTCATTGATCAACCGCGAATATTACATCCCTGCGACACGTAATTACCGAACTATTCTCATGCTCATGTATTTGAACATCAGACCGTATCTTGGCACCAGTCTCAACCCGTTTACAAGTTTGATTTAATAGGAGAAACAACGACACGAGGACTACGGCAGGCTGGGACATGAACAACACGAGGACTTGGCGTGGGTTTACTCGTAACTGTGCGCCTATTTCCGCCCATTCTTCCGCTCGACATACCTTCAATACTTCTCAGTACTAAGCTGCTTTCTTCAGCTGTCTATCGCAGTATCACTCCTCTCAACAACTCCCAGGCACCATGCTTTCCAAGACTACGACACTTGACCAATACGAAATTCCAGGAGAGCCGCGTTCCGTGGTTGTCCACCACTATTCCCTTGGAGCACTGGCCGAATTGGAAGCCGATTTTCGTGCCACAATTCCCTCTAGTCCCCCCTGTGCAGTGGGAGTATCGATTGAGCTGGCACCAGTGGGGCCTCGCATCCAAACTATCGCTCTCGCCACACGAGACAAGGTTTTCTGTCTCTCCTTACGGCAATCGCCATCTCCAGCGCAGTGCAAGACCTTGCGAGGGCTTTTCTCCAACATTCCATACCTCGCAGGATTCGAATTCCCGCATATAATTGTATTACTGGCTCATACCCTGGATTCCAATGTCACTGGTTATGACCTCTCCACTCTCGCCTTCTCAAAACACAGAGAGACAGCATCGCCAGGTGGTTTTCTGAATTCGAAGAATGAATCAGCCTCCGCAAGGCGTATAAATGAACGCTGGGATGGGGACATACTGAGAAGTGGGGAAATTTCTTCTGCCACCCCGCAGCCGGACTACGCCCTTCGTGCTTGGTTCACGGCAATGTATGTGATATTACTCTATCAACATTCGATACCCATTCACCTCCCCCACCAGCGCCGCCAACATGGCGCTGACAGATTTATTGAAAGGCCAAGAGTTGAGTACGGAATTCATTGACATGCCGGTGAGGTTTCGCCCAGTGTTGCTATGGCAATGTTGCAGTGTTCATCCATCTCTCTGTCCTTTGCAGATGCTCCGATCTTTCGTCGATCTGGCATGCAGAGCCATCCGCCTTGACCTTTTGAAACCACGAGTCTATGAAAATGACTTCTCCGCGATCGATATGGATCCCCATGGGTCGATAACTGTCAACAACGCTCGATACAAGACACGTATCCGAGCGAGCAAACAGGTTCGTCACACTTGATGACGTATAAGGTCGTGCCACACATCTCCGACATTCTTTCTAGACGCGTTTAGAAATCAGCCTGGAGAACGGGGACGTTGTCGATGCAATGACAACACGAGCTAGAGGCCGATGTTCGACAGCTACGGCAATACGTCCTCTCAACTTGAAGGCCGGTGTCAGTACCATACGAGTGATTGGCCGCGAAGAACGAACAAATTCAGAACAGGCCCAGTATCGCTTCTTGCTTCATTCTCTCACGGCCACGCGCCATCCTCCTCAGTTCGTCGACGCCATTTGGTTTCCAAGGAACACTCAAGGGATCAATCGTGATGGAGAAATTGCCGATCTATCATGGGTTCAATCATTCCAGTTTTTGAGAAATCTAAACAACTCACAAAGAGAAGTCCTCCATGCGATGGTTTCCACGGCCCCACAAGATTCACTAGTCATTGCTCATGGTATACTTGTTCTTCAACGATCGTTCACCCATATCAATGCTGACGCGACTGCCGCGGCATAGGGCCTCCTGGAACAGGGAAAACCACCACGATTGCCGCCGCGGCGTCGATATGGGTATCCTATAAAGTACCTTGCTGGATAATCGCCCAGTCGAATGTTGGGGTGAAGAATATTGCCGAAAAGTTTTTTAGAGAGAAGATCAGCTTCAAACTGATCGTTTCCCAAGAGTTCCTCTTCGAATGGTAAGGATCAAAGCCCTTGTTGTGGACAACCTCGGCTAAACTCAATGTAGGCATGAAGAATTGTACGTGGAGATTGAAGACATGGTTATACGCTCCGATGAGCTTCCCGATACGCCGGGGGATGTCGCCAGGATGTTTGGCGATGTCACTGTGGTGCTGTGCACCCTTAGCATGCTCTCGAATCCGAAACTAGATGACTGTGGCCTTTATCGCGTCATTCCTGTGACGGCCCTTGTGATTGATGAGGCTTCACAGATCGACGTCTTTGAGTTCATGGTGATCCTAGTATTGGTATTTATGAACAATTACTGACCTTCTGAATACAGCATCTCTTTTATAAGTTCTCCAACGTACTTACAAAAGTATGTTTCTTCGGAGATCCCAAACAGCGTGAGTCTTAGACATCATACTATGCCTGTTTATCTCATCCTGTACGTTAGTCCCGCCTTATGGCGCAGAAGAAGCAGCACTCGAAACAATATTCAACGTCAAGCATTTGAAAAGAAACGCATATTTCCTCAATGTTCAATGTGATCTATCCCCTCTTTCTTGATCGACCGTTCTCTTATCCTCATAATATTTGCTGCAGACCGCCTCCCCGTCCCCTTGGGAGAGTTCATCTCGGAAGAGGTCTATCTCGGGAAGCTGCGGTCGTGCCACAATATCGTGGACCATTCTTGTGCGGCGTTTATCGACGTTTCGAAAGGAGAAGAAACGAAGGAAGGGAACAGTTACAAAGTGAGTGTACCAACCGGTTAACGGACTACCCCGTGGTTGATGTTGTGGGGAAAGAACATGGAGGAGGTGCACATGGTCGTTCGAATCGCCAGACGGTATCATCAACGTAGCCTCGATTATTGCATCATCACGTTTTACGACCCCCAACGAGCGGCCATCACCAAGGCGTTGGAAGATGCAGGTTTGCCAACGGGGTGTATCTACAACGTAGACAGTTTTCAAGGTACGGGTCATCATCCTCCTTGTATCCGTGAGCCGTGATCTCAACCACGCCTGGCAGGGAACGAGGCGGATTATGTGATCTTATCTTCAGTCCGGACACAACAAGCAGGATTCTTGAATTCGCGGCCTCGGATGAATGTCGCTCTAACCCGCTGTCGCAAGGGAATGACAGTCGTCACCAACAAGTGTTTTCTACGCGGTGCGGGGAGTAGTACGCTCCTGGGCCAGCTTTGCAGCACCTGGTCACAGCACGGCGATGCCTGGATTGACTGGAAGGTCATACTAAACGATTCCGCCATGCTCCCGGGGCTACCAGCACCACCATCCAAACCTCTCAGGCGAGCCGTACCAGCGCCAGCACCCGCATCCGTATCCGCATTTCAACGGCTGCCAGTCCCTACCAAGATCAGCGAACCATCGCGCCCTGTCCCGCACATTACCACATTACGACAAAATCCGGCGACGTCATTCCTGGCACCGCTATCACCGTCGCTGATGGACGACTCGGAAGCGTTCCCGCCCTTATCGTCGGCAACCCGCACAGGTGCACCCGAGACGCGACAACTCGGACGGCCCGGAGCGTGGCAGGTTAGCTTCAGCCAGGTGGCTGCTTTCCGGGTTCGCGATACGGCGCCCCACTGGCAGCCGCAGCAGCGGCAACGACAAGCGCGACGTTGACGGCCCTTCAAAGGATCTATAATTAAACGGCACTGCGATCAATGTGGACGTAGCCTAGTATCTTGGAACCATACAGGGCATCTAGTCCCTTCTCGTGTATTCATTTGAGGACCCTGATGAGAAGTTGTTCGATGAATTATGACGTTGAATCTCTTATCGGACCCCATCGTGTTGTATTCAGTCCTTTGAATCGCAACTTGGACCCACAAATTTAGCTAACAACAGACATGCTCGGTGAATTAACTTGTTGATATCTAGGAGGGATGATCGATGATCCGGCGCATGAGCACGCCGTCCATGCCATGATTCAAAAAAACCTAGGGCTTGCAGTGGAAGTGGCGCTAATGAATTGACAGCCACAGCTTATTCAAGGATTTGGCCACACATCAGCTGGTCTTGGCAACGTGTTGGCCCAGACTTAACGGCAACCCTCAACGGCGTAGTGGGCCATATCACGGGTCACAAACCTCCGCATGCATAAGGATGTCTTATCAGCCCGTTCCAAGCATCAATCTACTCCCTACTATTTTCTGTTAATAGACGTCCTTCAGTCATCGTGCTTTGGTGACTTGTATGAAATTATGGCGTGCAACCCTTATCGCCGGTCTTCCTCTAGCAAGGGTTATGGGTAAAGTTGGAGGTAGGGAGCACGAATGCAGCACGTATATCGGCTTGCCTGCGGGCGATGCCCTGTAATAAGTGAGAGGACTTTGAGTCTTGGAACGCTACAGGTGAAAGGACAAACTCGGAAAAGCCTCAACAGAGAGAATTGGCCACAACAAACACAAGGAAATTTCCTACACGCGATTAGCGAGGTCCGTGAGGAAACGCATTGAACATGGCATCGTCGGTCATGGTGAGGCCCGCCAGGGTTTCGAGCGCGAGCGAGAGAGCAAATGACGGTACGGTGCGTCCCGCGATAACGGACCGCGGCCCGGTGCTCGGCGGTGTTCATGCATGAGCGCTGAAAACATCAAGTCCGTCGTCCGAGTCCGTCAAACCGACGTTCATTCAAATCTGCTCCCGCTATGCCCGCGCACAGGCCACTCACCGCCCTGATCGAGGCCTCTCAACCCCGAAGCGAATGTAGCGACGCATTTCTGGCGTTTCTGGAAGTGACCAAGGCCTACTTCTGGCCGAGATACGAACCTTTTGATCCGGAATATGAAACCCCGTAGCCCACATCACCACCCTACCTGCTCTCCCGTATCGATGAGATTCCTAGATCCTCTCTTCGTACAACCGCTAATCGCACATTTCTCACAAATGGATGGCAGGATATCGTCCTTGACGACAGTCGCGAGCAGTAAGTAACTTGATCCTTGATGAAAAGAATAAAAGAAGCCCTAAGAAAAAAACACCAACAGCACCACGAGCACTATCATATACATGGGATATTAAAAAAACGAGGACCAGGCATGGGACATTGACGACACGAGGACAGGGTATGGGCGCGTCGGTGGCTACGCATTCTTCCACTGAGAACGCATATAATTCCGATACTTCCCAGCGCTCAGGTTGCTTTCTTCAGCTGTGTATCAGTCTCCCTGCGCTACCCCCACCTTCCTCTCAACGGCTGTGAAGCGTTATGTACCCCACAACGACCAAGCTCTACCAACATGAAATTCCGGGAGCACCGCAGTCCGCCGTAGTTCTCCGATATTCCCTTGATGCAGTGGCCGAATTAGGAGAAGACTTTCGTGCTTCGATTCCTTCCGATCCTCCCTTTGCGGTGGGGGTATCAATCGGGTTGGCACCAGCGGAACCTCGCATTCAAACCCTCGCTCTCGCCACACAAGACAAGGTCTTCCATCTCTCGTTACAGCAATCACTATCTCCAACTCAGTGCAAGACCCTGCGGGAGCTTTTCTCCGAAATATTATATCTTGCAGGGTTTGAGTTCTCTTATACAATTGTTTTGCTTGCGCACACCTTGGGTTCCAATGTCGTTGGCTATGACCTCTCCACTCTCGCCATGGTCTCGAAGCACAGAGATCTAACAACCCCAGGTAGCTTTCTACAAACGAAGAATTCATCAGTCTTCACAAGGCGTATAAACGAACGGTGGGACGGGGACGTACTGAGAAGCGGGGCGAATTCTTCTGGCATCCCAGAGCCGAACCACGCCCTTCGTGCTTGGTTCACGGCGATGTGCGTGACGTCATCGTATCGGCATTGATCACTCACCCATCTCCGCCACAAGCGCCGCTAACATGGCATTTTCAGACCTATCGTCAGGCCAAAAATTGAACACGGAATTCGTTGAGATGCCTGTGAGGTTTCATCGAGCGGCGTCCATGTTACAGCGCTCATCCACCTTCTGTCTTCTGCAGATGCTCCGAATTTTCGTGGATCTGGCATCCAGAGCTACTCGCATTGATCTCTTGAAGCCTCGCATTCAAGAAACTGAGTTCTCCAAGGTCCAGACGGTGCGCGATGGGTCGATATCCCTCGAGAACGCCCGATACAAGACGCGTGTCCGAGCGAGTGAGCAGGTTCGCCAAACCTGACAATATGTAAAGACGTGGTACTGACTTTCATATTAGACGCGCTTAGAAATCTGCCTAGAGAACGGGGACGTAGTCAATGCGAGGGTCAAGCGCGCTGAAGGCCGATCTTCATCAGCCAGGGCAAGTGTGCCTCTCAAGGGCGAAGTCAGCCGCATACGAGTGATAGGTCGCGAAGAACGGACAAATGCAGAGCAGGCCCAATATCGCTTCTTGCTTCATTCTCTCACAGTCGCACGTCACACCCCTCCGTTCGTCAACATCATCTGGTTGCCGGGGAACGCCCAAGAGATTGAGAGTGACGGAGAGATTGATTTATCATGCGGCCAATCATCCCAGGTTCTGAAACATCTTAACGATTCACAACGAGACGTCGTTCGTGCGATGGTTTCTACGGCCCCACGAGATTTGTTGGTCATTGCCCATGGTATGTGTATCCTTCTTTAACTATGGCCCACGCACGCCAACACCGATGTGATCGCACAGGGCCACCTGGAACAGGGAAAACAACCACAATCGCAGCAGCAGCATCGATATGGGTATCTCACAAACGGCCATGCTGGATAATTGCCCAATCAAATGTCGGGGTGAAGAATATCGCTGAAAAGTTATTCAAAGAGCGTGTCAGTTTCAGACTTCTCGTTTCCCAAGAATTTCTCTTTGAATGGTAAGGATCAAGACCCTCGTCGTGGAAACCCTCGGTTATACTGAACATAGGCACGAAGAATTGTACGCGGAAATTGAAGACATGGTCATACGCTCGGACGAGCTACCCAGTTCGCAGAAAGGCGTGTCTAGAATTTTCGACGGTGTCACGGTGGTGCTATGTACTCTTGCTACGCTTTCAAACCCTAAGCTTAACGACTGCGGCCTTTTTCGGGTCATTCCGGTGAGGTCCCTTGTCATTGATGAGGCCTCGCAGATAGACGTCTTTGAGTTTATGGTGATGATTCCGGTATTTGCATTCATGGACAAATTAGTGACCTTCTGATCATAGCATCTCTTCTACAAGTTCTCTAACGCGCTTAAAAAATTGTGTTTCTTCGGCGATCCTAAACAACGTGAGTTTTATACTCCGTAGATGTGCTCTTTAATTTTTATAATATTATCCCGTTAGTCCCTCCTTATTGTGCAGGGGAAGCCGATCTCAAAACAATTTTCGACATCAAACATTTGAAGAAAACAGCATATTTCCTTAATATTCAATGTGATCGAAACCCTCTTTCTCGATCTACGCTTCTCTTATCCACATGGTATTTCCGTAGACCGCCTCCCTACGCGCTTGGGAGAGTTCATCTCGGAGAATGTCTATATTGGAAAGCTGCGGTCGCGCCACGAGATCATGGACTATTCTTGCATAGCATTTATTGACGTCTCAAAAGGAGAAGAAACGAAGCAAGGAAACAGTTTCGAAGTGAGTTTTACCAGCCAGATAAAGGGTGACCTTGAAAAATGATGTTGTGGCCAGAACACGGAGGAGGTGCACATGGTTGTCCGGATCGCCCGACAATATAATCAACGCGGCCTCAGTTTTTGCATCATCACGTTTTACGACCCTCAACGAGCGGCCATCTCCAAAGCCATAGAGGCTGCGAATCTACCAACAGGTTGCGTATACAACGTAGACAGTTTTCAAGGTATAGTCCATCCCTCTCGCACAAGCATCCCCACCTCAACCATCGCTGGTAGGGAACGAAGCAGATTATGTGATCTTGTCTTCAGTCCGGACACAGCAAGCCGGATTCTTGAACTCACAGCCTCGGATGAACGTCGCTCTGACCCGCTGCCGCAAAGGAATGGTAGTCGTCACGAACAAGTATTTCTTATCGGGTGCTGGGAGGAACACGCTCCTGGGTCAGCTCTGCTACGCCTGGTCACAGCGCCGTGACGCCTGGATCGACTGGAAGGCAATGCTGAACGATTCCGTCCCACTTCCGGGATTACCAGTACGGTCACACAGCACCCTCAGCCCAGCCGCCCCAGTTTTTAGGCCCGTATCCGCATCCCAACAACTGCTAGCCCATCAGACCCACGAGCAATTGAGCCCCGGCCTGCACACCGTGACGTCTCGACTCGGTGCGCCGCCGCCGCCACGGACAACGATAACGGCGACGACGTTCGATATGTTCCCATCTCTATCATCGGTAACTCATTCACGCGCGACTGAGACCCGACAATCCGTACAACTCGGAGCGTCGCGGATCCCAGAGTGAGATCCCATTTCCTACCTCGACCGAAGTCAGGCACCTACTCACCATGTTTGCGAAACGGTACCCTACAGACAGCAGCAGCAGCAACAACCTCAGCAGAAACAGCAGCCGCAGAAGCAGAAACAGAAACAGAAAAAGCAGACGAATCAGAAGCAGAAGAATCAGCAGCATCCGAAGACGCAGAAAAAGAAGAAACAGAAATAGCGGCCACTGCCACAGCAGCGGTGGTAGGTGCTGAAGCTGATGGCCCTTCGGAGAATCCATGGGGGTGGAGTATCTTGGCGCCTTACGGTGGGCCCGCTACTCTTTCGAGGAATTGTCGTTGTTGGGTCCCTATCGGACTCTGGAAGGTATCTTTTCTAGAGGTTTCTCTCTTATCCTTTCGTGCATGTGATAGTGGTTCCGAGCTGCCCTTTGTATGACACGAGAATCTCTTTTCATGGACACTTTGTCTTTTCTTGCAAGTAGGTCCGTCAGATTTGCGAACCAGCACATGTATTGTCCATCGCAAAATTCAGTCCATGCAGCTTGACACAAGATCGCCGGGTACATCAGACTCAGTCAACATGATAGGTTACGGCGAAGGAATGGTATGGATATCGTTTACTGTACAGTAGGTTTTGAAGACAATGCCCAATTCACTTTGCGTGCTTGCTTACTCCGTTGTGACCGACTTGGCCCTAAAAAAATAGGAGATAACAAGGTCAGTTTTCTACTGCGAAAACGAGCAGGGAAAAAGCGCACAAGTTTCGTGGGAAGTCGACGTCAAAGCCTTTGTTGATCGCGAGATGGTAACTGAGCAACTGCAGGGGTATAATATTGAGCAGGCCCTGGAGGCAGTCGACGGTCTGCGGCACGCGGATCGTCTTGACATCCTTGGAGACAGCCTCGTCACCTTCGTTGCATACCACGATGGGTTGTGCCTTGCGGGCGGTAATCTGAGAGAAGGCGGATTGGACCTTGGGGTAAAGCGAGTCACGTGTCATGACGATAATCACGGGCATGTTCTCGTCGATAAGCGCGAGAGGACCGTGTTTCAACTCCCCAGCGAGGATACCTAGCGAGCCAACAATTCGAATCAGCACTCAAAAAACAAGGATTTTTGAATCCGACGAACCTTCTGAGTGCATATAGCTAATTTCCTTGATCTTCAATGCGCCTTCAAGACACGTAGCGTATCTAGGTAAGGGTCAATTCCATTTGGCGCAGCATGTCTCTCGAAAATGTACGCACTGGTAACCACGACCCATGAGCAGAAGACTGGTAGAGTTTGCGAGGACACCCTCAGCCATCTCCTTGAGCGCCTTGTCTCCGTCCAGGACAGAACGGATCTGGACCGGAAGCGCATGCAAACCGGCGATGATTTGATTGCGGCGCTCGGTGAACGAGATGCGATCTTCGGAGAGTTGGAGAGCCATCATAAGAAGCGCAATATATTGTGAAGTGTATGCCTTGGTGGAAGCCACACCGACTTCGGGACCGGCATTGATATGGACACCGCAATGCGTCTCACGCGAGATGGTAGAACCGACAGTGTTGACAACACCGACGCACAGGGCACCACGCTCGAGGCAGTATCGCATAGCCATGATGGTATCGGCAGTTTCACCACTTTGTGAAACGAAGACGCAGACATCGTCGCGGAAGATTGGTGTCTTGCGGTCCAGGAAGTCGGAGGCAAGCTCGACGCTGACAGGGATCTCGGTAAGCTCTTCGAAGATGGCACGGGTAGCAACACAAGAATGGTAGCTGGTTCCGCATGCCGAGAAAACAATGCGACGTCCGCGCCGGATGATGGGAAGATATGCGCGGAGACCACCGAGTGTGATCTTATTGGTGTCAAAGTTGACACGACCACGCATTGTGTTGACAACAGACTCGGGTTGCTCGTAGATCTCCTTCTGCATGAAGTGACTGAACTTGCCCTTCATGATTTCGGCGATCTCAATCTCGAGCGTTTCGAGGCTGCGAGTGGATGGGGTCTGATTGCCATCGCGACGAAGGCGGTGAATATGCAGCTCTCCCTCCGCAATGTGGGCAATGTCATCGTCCTCGAGGTAGAGGACACGCTTGGTGTGCTCAACGATCGCCGCAGCATCTGATGCGACAAAGAACTCGATAGGCTGGGGAAGGCCATCCTCTGACATGAATGCACGAGATTGTGTACGCATGATCTTGGGGTTAACGATTGGGGGAGCAAGTAGGCCACCAGAGGTCGTCGTGGGAGAGACTGAAAGCAGTGTCATAAAACCTGGAAGGGTAACTCGAGCTCGCGTGCGTAGATTACTTACGGGGATCGACAATCTTCTGGTCAGCAGTGTCCTGGCCGGCGAATTCCACATCAACAAAGTCGACCTTGAGCTTCTTTTCTGTCTTCACACCGATCAAAAGAGGCGAACCGCGGCGAGCGGTGACGACCTCATCTGGATAATGCTTCGACTTGAAGACAAAGGCGAAGGAACCCTCGAGCTCTTTGAGGACGGCCTTGACAAGCTCGGTGAAGGTGATGCGCTTGTCCGGTTGCGAGTCGTAAACATATTTCGTGAGAATGGCGACGGCCTCCGTATCCGTCTCGCTCTCAAACTTGTAGCCGCGGTTTTGGAGGACAAGTCGGAGGGCGGCAGCATTGGTGACGATGCCATTGTGGACGACGACGAAGTCGCTGGTCGGATCCGATCGCAGCGGGTGGCAGTTCACGACCGAGGGAGGGCCGTGGGTGGCCCAGCGCGTGTGTGCGATCGAGACTTGCGAGTTGAACACCTTCGCAGTGTCCACGTTCGCGGCGGCGATCCGCTGCCGAAGGCCTGCGACCTTGCCAACTTCCTTGAAGTAGAGCATCTCGCCGGGGGAATCGCCATCGATACCGATGCCAGCCGAGTCGTAACCACGGTACTCTTGGCGGGCGAGACCGTTGCAAAGAACGTCGCAGATTTCCTTGCGATCCTGTAAAGAGACAACCAGTCAATTCCATGTCTCGGAGCGGCGAGGCGTGAAATGATTGTCGTGCGCGATGTTGACCATCAACGGAGCTGACCCAGGGCGCGGACGCAACAATGGACCATAGAAGATTGAAGAGCAGAGACGTACTTTTGGCTTGAGATAGCTGCAGTAACCAAAGATTCCACACATGATACTCAGAGATCAGAGAAAAGGATGAGAAGAGGAGACTGGCGAGTAAGTTGAGAAGGTTGCTCTACTTATATATAGTTTTCTCGGCAGATGTCTGAGATCCAACTTGAGATCCAACCGATCACGCCCTTGTACGCATCGCCTCTTTCTTTCAACCGAGACCGAGCGGATGGGATCAGAGCCACCAGCAACCCGAATGGCTGTGCGGGCCATCTCTGCCCATCTCGTTTTTTCACCGCTCACAGGGCGAAACAAACTATTGGGTGTGGTACGCCACGGGCGGTAGCGCTGCGGCAATTCATTCTATTCTTGGCACTTGGCTTTCACCGGGCATCGCTGCCCTTTTCTATCCAACAATCAAGCTCTTTGACGACGTTTCGACCGACTTTTACCCTTCACCCAACTCCCACACGCACCCACCTACACACACAAAGAATCCTTATCGCTATTTCAAGCACCTTTACGTCATGTTTTTTTTCGCATGCCCGCCATGCCCGCCGACAATTAACCAAATCTTTACACACTGCCACCACTTGATCTCCTCCCCTCCAACAACCTCGAAATGTTGCCTTACAATTCGGCTTACGACAAAGGCACATCAGAAACGGTTTCACCCGGTGAGGTAATGGAAAGTACTGCACACCGCACTATACAAACCCTATCCTCCTTCATTTCGAAGAAGCAAAAAATGTTGACGATTCGGACGAGGACGACCGTAGGCCGCCTTTGCCGCACCCACAGCGCCTCGGGCCCATTACGACCACATTCCTTACTCCTCGCTCATCTTGGCTGCTGCCAAGTGCCCCGTTGACAGCACCGGTCCCTTTCTCCCTGCCCTACAACAAACCAACACGGGAACAGTGTGGATATGCGCGGCGCATCTACGTATCTAAAAAGGAACACAAGTTACACAACACACGTCGCCAAATTTTTGCGCCTCGATACCAGTTCAATCCGTTCTTGATTTGGTTGGACCCCGGGCGCCAAAATTGGCGCCATCGTCCTGTACATCTGCGCGAACCAGTTGTTGTCTACCGTACATTGGTACGGCAACCTCCTGTGCTGCCCCTGCCCAGCCGATAGCGCATCACGGTGGCGTGTCCAACCCAGCCATCGTCTGTTTGCTTACCGTTTTCAATCGACCGCATTCCATCTATCGCCGGTATCTTGTCGAGCGCCTTTCCACGATCGCCGGCAGTGATGATGATAAAACCACAGGTACGTGCAATGGCGACCTCGGCCACGTACCCTCGCAGTCTTGAAACCTTGCAGTGATAATAAATACTCAAAGAGGGCGCAGCGAAGATCTTCACGGCTCTTCATCGCCAAGTCCAGATCCGTGTTTCCCTCGGATGTCGGACGTTGCGGCGCGTGATGCTTCCGCGGTGTTGCAACGCTGCCAAGACCTCACGCATGATCCTCGCGAGGCTGGGTTCTCCTCGGCCTCCGGGGGTATCTATCACACGATAGTGCGCCCGTGAAGGAGGCGCTTACCTGCACGACCCCGCAACGGCGAGTTAAAGTTGCGGTTTACCCCGTATGCACCAGCGCGTGTATCATACGAGCGTGATGACATCCCACACGAACATTGAATAACAAGTGCTATGTTTTATGCACGTGTCTGTGCGTGGACAGGTGTTCCGATTATAAGCCCATTGATCTGGCCCGACGACGTAATGCCCCGCCTCCAGCAAGTCGAAAGATAAATTTCCGTCAGGATTGTAACCCTTGAAACCTGTAGATGGACGACGTAGGATGATAGGCATCCTACTGGTGAGTCCGGGAGGAGAAAAAGAACAGGAAGAGAAGCGGCAAAGCAAGAGCATCCAGGGGCCAGGGCGCACTAACTACCATCCAAAAAATGCGGTAACCACCGTTTCGTTATTGAGCATGTATCTACGTGGTAGCTAATTATCTCACTCAATAATAAGTGCCATGTGGCATGTGGCGAACCAAACGTGGAATGTGAGCTAGCCCCAAATGACGCGCTATAGCCGGGCCGGGGTCCGGTTGTGAGGGAAAATGCCTTTACGCACATCCTTGGGATCATAGTGTCGGGCTCAAGACATATGTTTGGATCGTTATGCTATGCAGTCCTACCCACTAAAACCTCACTATGGTGTATCCAATTTAATGGGAGTCCTCCTCCCGTTTCGAGTACTTGCTCCCAGGTATTCACCACAAGTTGGTGAATTCCTCTGTTCTTATGACTTTCGTCGCGTTTACTTTATCGATGGTGAGTCTCTCGTTGATCACACAGAGCCACCACGTTTTGATTTCCTCTCTGGATAGGAGTTTATCTTGGATGACCCTCTCGCATCTCAGTACCCATATGAGGTATGCCGACTCGGAGAGTAGTATTTGTAGGAGACGGGATGGGCCTGGGTACGGTACCTTTTTGGTGAGGTGGTTATTATTTCTCACTCTTATTTCGGCCTGCAGGTTGATGCAGCCGCAGTCAAGGATGATGCCAAGGGTGATTTTTGGCCAGGGGAGGGTCCTGTGTGGCCAGAGGTTATGCGTCATGGTCCATATCAGTTGGGTCATGTCCCTCCCTGCATTGGGTCAGGATGTGGTCCATCGAATCCATTGTTCCGCATGTGTTGCAAGTTTCCCTTTCCTCGTGGTTTTCGACGTTCCTCAAGTTTGGTCCTACCATGTGGGTGTCATGTAACGTCCTGTACATGAACTGTTGTACAATGGGTTGCATTGTGCATTTCCGAAGGCTGCACCATACCGCGGCGTAGGTTTCAAGGTTTCCGGTGGTGTTGTAAGGCTTCGCATGTGAGTTGTAGGTTCCTGTTTGTTGATCTTCTTGGGTTGATCTTTTTACTTTCTAGGATGCCTTTATATGCTTTTGCTTGAGTTAGTGGAGAGCTTTGCCCCTTGTATGTCGAATTCAACAGGGATGTTTAGGTCCGAAGGTCTGGGGTTCGCTTATTCGCCCCCTCCTTGGCGAGTTTATCGCTTTCCTCGTTCCCTATCGTTCCATTGTGGCCTTTGGTCCATTGGAATTTCGTTCTTGCAGCGCGGTATCTTGATATGTGGGCTGCTTTCTTGACGCCGTAACCACCGTTGCACCTGGTGCAACTCGTGTCGTAACTCAGGCAACTCAACTCAGGTGAGTTAAAGTTAACTACAACTCTCGGCAACTCTACAGTACGTCGACTCGTCGACTCAAGAGGTGCTGCATGGTAACCTTAACCTCACACCACACGGGCGGCACTCAATGACAAATTCACTTCTCTATCCTTTCCTCCTAGTTTCCTCCTCTCCTCAAGCGGAACTACCACCCATCGCCAATATCGACAACGTCGCAGTCACCGCGACATGATACACTCCCCCTCGCTTACCGGAACCCGCCTCATCGTCTTCTATTCATGCTCTTACTTTCCACCCCCGCTCACATCCTTGCCCGCTCGCATGACGTCGCTCGGGTAGTCGCCGCCGTCCGACACACGTATGCTCTCGTCTTCAGTCCTTTCGCTAGTCCTGACCTTTCCTTGATCCGCATCGCTTTGCAATTCGTTCGTACACTCGTGTTGTCTCACTTCACCCTCGTCGTCGTCGCCCCCCCCCATTTACTTCCAACATCCGCCGTCACCACCTCCCGTCGACGCAGACACTACCGCCTTTTTCTTTTCTTTTCTGCATCGCTTTCTCGTCTTCGCCTTCGCGCACTCGCTCCCAATACCCTTACCTTACTATGATCCGCAGCAGGTACCGACTTGTATTTAAGCTACGCCTCCTGCTCTCGTGGAGCGAATCAGCAGCCTCGTCGCACGTCCCCGATTCTACCCTCGTGCTCTCTTCATTTTTCGTGTGATTCCCGCTCTTCGTGATCGCGAGAACCGTCTCGCGTACGTCTTCTTCGCCTTCTCAGCCATCTCAGCCTCTCGTAGCGGAAACATCGTCCTCCCCAACGGAACCATCGTCCGTGTCCGCCTTCGTCTCTACGCCCCGCTTCCTCCTCCCTGTCCTTCTCTCCCTCTCCCTCTCTATCCTTATCGCAGCCACCTTGATTACGGCGCAACAAGAGGCCTGGGGCGCAGAGAGGTAAGACGTGATGGGTCTCGACGCTGAGACATGCGGCGCGTGACGGCATATGGTGGCATGTTTGGCGCCGAACGAAACCTTGTCAAAACCGTACGGCCTTAAGGGGGGTGGCATATCATGCTCGTAAGTGCCAACCCACGGGGCCTTTTCCATACGGACGTGTGCGTGCGTCATATCTAACCGGGACTCTTTGCCAGTATCTGACCTAACCGACGGAGAGCCGGAACGCGAAAGTCATTTGCCCGTGGCGGGAGGGACAATCGCAACGAGAGTGAGTGAAAGAGGGTATGGGATCGAAGAAACCAACATGTTCTGGTAGCCAACCGCGCTTCAAGGGACGTAGAGAAAAGAGGTATAGAACGAGTGGCGTCTCATGAAACAGCGATCAGATCAGAGCAAAGAATTGCCGTAAGAGAATGTGAGAACGGTGGCACAAGTCTGCGATATACAGTAGGCACGGAGGATGGATATGGTCAAGGCAACCAATACATTGAACCCAAGCGTGAAACGGGGCACATACGGTGCAAAGAAATGTCAGGAAAGTCGATCCGTATCAGCGCGGCCGGGCTCGGCGGCTAGGCCTAGACGGGGGTATCATTAGCGCGTACGAGCGCAGTCATGGACATGGACATACCCACCATCCATGATACGACTCGGATGACCAACGTCCGAGTCAATGGCTTTCCGACATTACCTACTGTATACCGAAGAAAGACACGGCGTTCGGGTCATTGACTTGCAGAGGTTGAGGTGGATATACGCTCACATCCTACGGAACACCCGATTATGGTCAGATGCGCACCACCGACAGTGGCGTACAGTAGCGGGGAATCTCCGCGTTCATCAATCAGAGATCAAATACAAGCTTGCGAGAGAACTTCTTTTTTTCCTTCCATAATGATGATGATCCATTGAAAACAGGGACACCAGGCAACTAACTACATGAGGACAATCCATACGTGAGCGGTCTTGTGGGATAAATTAGGCAACGCGGCAACCTTAACTCGGATAAGGCGAATGTTTGAACTCGTCACTAATCTGCTGAGCCTCAACGTCTAGTCGACCAGGTTTAACCACATGCCCTTCTGCATCATATGTCGCGGTTTCTGAGAGTGTATTCATCTATCAAGAATGCACCAATGTAGCAGCAATTCTCTATGGATGAAAAGAACTGACTTGGACATGAACACCACTCTGTGGTTTTGTGAAGGAAATGTGAGGAGGGCTATTTTGTTGGCCGGATCGGTATCCGGGTGAGCTTTTGATCGTGGTCCTGCAATTCGCAACTCGACTGAGTGATTATTGAAGCAAATCATCAGATGCAACTTACGAGAAAAGCTCCGCGCTTCTTGGTGAAAAGTTTGCCAAACGGCGGACAACGCGGGAAGCCGCGATCTGGATTAAGAAAAACATCAATAAATGGTTCTTATTTTCAATTGGGATTGTAAGGCGTACGGTGGAAATAACCGCGGCTGGGACGTTTGCGATGACGGACATAACTGGGTTCAGGTTCAGGGCCATGAAGACCTATGTAAGGAGCTAAGCAAATTCTTGCATGTCCAAAGAAAGATTTGACGCACGGTGGCAAGCAAGTTAGCAAGGAAACTGTAGGAAACACGGGCATCAGCAATCGGCGATGCTGAGATTGACGCAACGTTTCGAAGACATACGCGACGATGAAGTAGGCCAAGCCATCTGCGAATATCATGTTAACAAGTTGGCTCGTAGTCCCGGAAGGTCGGATGAGCTTGGATGCCGTTAATATGAGAACGATAAAGTCGAAGGCCATGCTATAGATGAATGAAACAGAGAGAATCTTGCTATCTGTCGATGTAATTACACAGCCCTGACCGGGGACCCATGTCGCGGTCACCAAGATGCCATGAAGCAGAAACGACCAATGTCCGAGGCTGATTACAACCAATGTGCCAATAATATACCATTTCTGGCCCCACACTGCCACTCTACAGACGCGGAGGGCAGAAAGATGTATAAGACACCATGTCGCTCACATTCGAGTTCACTTACGTTCTCAGCGAGAGATTGACGCAGGCCATGCCAACGGCAATGTTACCCAAACACTACTAATATGAGTATGCTTAGGGTATGGATAACGCTGGCGGGAAATACCTGGTTATAGGTATACAAAGACTGACAATTCAACTTTCTGCGTGTGTACGTCAATCAAGGACGAATGAATGCGGAACGAGTACGCACGTTGTGGCATTAAGCGCGACGATGCTGCTGGATGTTTAGGGAGTGCAGGCGTTGATATAAACTATATGACGCACATGCCGATCAAAGCCGCTATCAGACTATAACGGCCGGTGAAATAGAAGATCTAAAGAGGCGCATTAGAATAGCGATGTGTGACGAGGGAGAGACACTTTACCAATGGCCATCGAAACTTACGCTTGCCGGAAAGGAACGCGTAATCAAAATCAAATGACACGCAGAGTTCCCAGCTGGTAGTGGATACACATTTAAACGGGCAAGGTCTCGGAGAGGAGGCAGGTACTCACAAGTAAAGGCCAAAGAGAACGTGGATGAGATTCGTGAAGGCCTCTGCATCGGATGAGATGAGTGGCGCGTATTAATGTAGAAGGAGAAATAACCTCACGGGAATCGTGGGCGATCTCTGCGGGCGAATGCCAGTCAACCATGGTGCGACTCGGATGTGAGAGTGATGGGACCAGGGCGAATGAATTGAGCTGTCATGGCCGACCCAAGGTTTATAAAAGAACTGCAAAACAAAACACAAAACAAAACACGAATAGAAATAGGTTCAGGATCAGGATGGAGCTGGTGCCAACTGTGGGGAAACCCGAAACCAGGGGCCGCTTCCATTGCTTCGATCACCGGCGAACGGCAGCTTTTGGGAAGTGCCATCGCCGACTACGTATCACGGCCAAAACGGTTCTCCCCTATTCACCCTCCTGTCAACCAAATGAGCGATTCTTCGGCTTCTCCAATGTCAATGCATCGAACCTTACCCATGCTGGCCTTTGCCGTTCTTTGACTTCCACAGATAAGGCACGATCACCCCTTCACCCTCGTTCTCGTTCAGCGTGCGACAAGCCGTCGTCGTCGTCGTCGGCGGCCTTACCTTAGGTCTTGCGGCAGAAGCGTGGTCACCATCACGGCATACAGCACCCGCCCCAAATCTGCGAAGGAGCGGGATTCTCGACATCAATATGGTATGCGAGTCGCAATCGCAAAAACAACGTTATGATGGGCGAGCAGCACGACGGGTCCGGCTCAAATTTCACACCTGGGCCTCGTGATCATGGGGGGCAGAAGCAGAAGGGATTAAAAAAAAGCTCGCTGAACCGAGATCAGGGACGGCGACTTGCCTTTTCCTCTCGAAAGGCGGAGAAAAATGAAAATATCCAACAAATTCATATCAAGCTTCCCTCCGGCGTTTTCATCTGCGGCAACGTCGCTGGTCTGGTGGATTACCCTCTTCATTTGCTCGGTCTTGCGGGTGGGACATGACCGTCGTAGGCGTCAACGCACTGGTGCGGATGTCCGCAACCGCCACTGTATCATCGTGACATTCAATGCGTTGCACATTATTTCAATTTCACGGGATCTTCCATGGGTTTATTGTAAAATTACAGGCCATGCTCAAACCCGCCATGGAGTGGGTCTGTCGTGTGCGGAAATCCTCTTTGAAGTAAAACGTACCCCTTGTTGATGGCAAGTTACGGCCCATTGGCCATGTGCTACATGTGTGCAGATACAAGCAGAACAGGCCTACGACAGGTGGGGCGGTTTTCTTTACTTTACGACCCCTTTCTTAACCACTAGCACCCGCTACCGGAGATGAAGGTTCTCCCAAAAATGCTGTTCTACCGGCGTTAGGCGGCCATAAAAGTGACAGCGGTCGTGCCAACGAGCCTTTTGTCGTGTCGTGTCGCGCCGGTGATAATGTCAGCGCTAACTGGAGTTATCGAGCGACATTTTGCTTTCAGCATCCTCTTTCACACTGGACTGATCGATGAGGTACGCTAGTGTCGCCGTGTTTTCGTCACACCTAAGATACAATCAAGTCAGGCTGGCACGAAATATCTTAGAAGATGAACGAAAGTAGACTTACAGCTTTGCCACGATACCTTCAAAGGAATTCACGGCCCGTTTGACTTCCCGCAAGACGCTGGCCAACTCGACGCTTCGCTCCCGAATCCACCGTCCATGCGCACTTAGCACCTCTCGAATCCAACGAAGCCCCCATTCTAACCTCGGTCCCCGCTCTAGCACCTCCGCAGAAACTCCAAGCAATCGCGGGACATAAGTGGCCGGTAGTTGCCGCGCGACCAGTCTAATCTCATCGTAAGGAATTCCTTCGTAGACCCGATTGATAATTGCCTTCTCATTTAATCGGAAAGCCATCACCAGTGCTTCAAGATAGGATTCCTTCCGAAGCGTTGCGAGTACGGATTGTGGGGTTAGTTCGACGGAGAGGTCGAAAGGATCAAATGAAAGGCCGTCATCGACTGAGTAGATGAGGAGTCCTTCTGTCGAAGCCGCTGCCCAGGCGAGGCCCGTCGGAGAAAACCGGATACACTTCGTGCGAGAATCCCGCTTGTACCGACGCTTGGAAAGGTATCCGCGTTGCACGCCAGGCAAGCTGATGTCCATGCGATCTCCGAGGTCGCTTTCCTCCCCGCGGTCGTCGATCAAGTCGATGTTTCCCGCCTCGGTCATGCGCCGACTATCAAGAAATTCTTCGGTTCCGTCAAGCGACAGGTTTTCGGAAATTTGCCAACGGCGTATGAGAACACCCTCGCGGGCGTCGTACAACACTACGTACTTGCTGTTGCCACCCGCGAGAACGCACGACCCATCCGCACTCCAAGCGACGCTTGTGAAAGCTTTGCTTGACGCGTTGTTTGACGCGGCTACGCGATCGTCGGCCTTGCGACCTCCAGAGATGTCCTTTCTTCCCTCGATAATGTTGGTTTGTTTCGACAAATTGGTCGAGAAGAATGTGAGTTGCCCATCAAGCGTTGACACCACGATCTCCTGGCCGTCCGGCCGGAAAGCAAGCGAAAGGACATCTGCATTAAGTTGGAAGGGTTCCACGGCATGTGAACGACTAAAGACATCCCACACCCGCACGGTCTTGTCCCAGGATCCGCTGGCGAGGACGTTAGTTGTGGGTGAGAATGATAGCGAGCTGATAGGTCCCTCGTGCCCGGTGAGAATGTCCAATAACTTTCCTGTTTGAACGGACCACAGAAAGACCTCGAACGAGTCTGTCGAACCTGCAGTTATGACCTCACCGCTAGGATCAACCGCCAAGCATGAGAACTGTACTGGCGAAGGGGAGGTGAATGTCCGAAAGTTGCGGTACCGGATCAGATCAAAGGCTCGCACTGTCCCATCAAGCGAGGCCGAGAATAGAACTTGGCCTTGTGAAGCGAATTGAACAGCGGATACTGAGGCGGTGTGTTGGGAGAATGTGATGACACAGAAACCAGAACGAGTGTTCCATAACTTGACCTTGCCATCGTCCCCTCCTGTTGCGATATACTGTCCATCGGGAGAATACGCGAGCGTGTTTACATCAAAAAAGTGACCCTGTTGTTTGAGAATGTATGATTCCGACTGCCATTCCCAGACTAGCAATTGTCCTAGCTTGCGCGCACCAAAAGCGAGCCATTCGCCGGAAGGATTGACAGCGACGGATGATATTTTTTCTTGAGATATACTTAACGTATGCAAGTTTGTGAACGCGGGCATCTCCCAGAGACCAAAGATCCCGGATGAAAACCCGACGATGAGCAAGCCTGTGGCCTTGTGGAACGTACTGCAAACGACCTTTGTGTTGGGCTGGTTGAAGTAGTGTCGTTGATGGATCCCCCAACGAACGCGAGCAACCGAAGGATCCTGAGAATTTGACGCGTGACCGCGATCGAGGTCATCGGAGGAGGAAAGATCGGACGCCTTGGCTCTCCAGACGAACACAGCACCGTCACGGCTAACAGTGTATATCTGATAGAATCACAATGGTTGACAGCGTGCATAGCAAAATCCTGGGAGGCGCTTACCGATTTTGAATTTGAGGAGAAATAAGCATGAAGGACCGCATTCTTGTGCCCCGCGAATGTCATGGGTCGGAAGTCTTCCAGTGGGTCCAATGTATACAATCGTGCAGTCATGTCCTTGGATGTAGTGATGAAGCACCTACGGACATCAAGCTGTAAGAAGTTTCTGATCCAAGGAATTCTCCGACCACGTACAGCGAGTCCGGCGACCACTCTATACTGAGAACTTCGTCATGATGTCCTGTATACGTTCGATGCAGATTGAACGGCGCAAACTCGCGAACAAGGTGGTTCGGAGTCTTCCAAACTTGGACGTGCGATTCGTGCGTCACAGCGATGAATGATCCATTTGGTGAAAATTCGATGGCGTTGACTGGCTTTTTGAAATTGAAGTGGTGGATGACAACGCCCCGGCGGAAGTTGACGAGGAGGGCTCTCCCGTCTGTGTCGTCGCGGTGTATGAGTGGACATGATTGAAAATTGAACAAAGCCTTAGGCGCACCTTCGTCGACACTGATCAAAATGTTCCCATGGGGATTGAGGGCGATGGCAGCAATATTTTTGCGGTTTTGGAAAGCAAAGGTGAAGGACTTGTTACTGTGAAAAAGGATACGTGAGTTGATTACGAGCAAAGCTCTGACCTTGAACCAAGACAGACTTTACCAAATCAAAGACAGACACCCTATTGCCCACAGGACTGAGCACGGAATTTCCGTCGGGTGTAAATATGATGTTTCCCTGTTGATACACGGTACCGCATAGATTTGAGAACTAGACAGCTGAGATGAGCGAAAAAGTCGAATGTAAACGGAAATCACGCTTGCCTTGTAGTTGGCCTTCATCGTTCTCGTTCACGGACCAGAGGCCAGTCACTGTCCGTGAAACCTTACGTCATCAGAAAATTTGATGCTGTAGCGTAGCTGCTCTCCACATGGAACCTGCTTCCAGCGTAATACAGGCAACGTTCTCACAGCTATACCACTCGGATTCGCCGCTGATACACCCAGAGGGCCTACACGAGGCTCGCAGATCCTGGGAGCGTGTGTGCTGTACAGCATCAACATTAATCTGATATTCAGTTAGTCATTCTCATCCCACACACACACAGTACAGAATATAGCTTTCACATGTTCACAGTCGCGACTGACGAACTCTCTTTGCCGCCGGACTAACGGCCTCTTCCTTGAGCACCGGTGACTTCTTCCACCTGCACATCGCTTGCTCCAAGCTTCCAGTTCTCTATGACCGCTTCTAGAATGTGCTCAAGCACACTGTGTCGTATATCGTTTCTCTCCTTTTCGCTCTGGAACGGAAGCTACATCTCTTATTTCTTGATAGGTCGTGGTACTACCCACATGAGCACCCTCGCAGATTAGCTCGCTGTTTCCCGAGGCGATGTACCCCTCATTGGCTCGACAACGCAGGAAAGACTGGCCAACCCAGATCGGACCCGACCTCCGACGGACTGCGAGGATTATGCTCTGCTCTCAAACGACACCCTTCTCCATGCTTCCACCTTCACTGTGACGTGGCACCCTTCAGGAACGCCACTAGTGGGCCGCTTTGGTTCTATGACCGGCTGAAGAACCTGTGTTGGCCTCAAAACAACTTCACTGACCGTCACTTGCGATGTGCATACATCCATGGTCCTCGTGAAACTTGCCGCAGTTAGTTGTCCAACTCTCTTATCTCGGGTAGGTCATTGCCTGGCAGGGGCTCGACGTTGAAAGCTTCTGTACGATCCGTGACAGTTTTATGGTTCATCACCGAGCGTCGTGGACCGATTGTCAACTCCTCTGTCCCTTTGATTGGCTTAGCACATCCTAAGGGTGGGCTTATGTAGAATTGCCGGGGACTGGTGGACGGTAACATCCCAAGAGAAGAGATCCCCCGACTGGTGCCGTGCGGCCTAGCGCGTACCTTTTCGTCGGTGCCCTATCGCGTTGGAATCCTAACATCAGTCTTCCGTTCTACAGATCGCGCCATGGCCATGTTCTCGGTGTTCCCCGGGTATAAGGGTCACTCTCGCTGATCAAACGGCTAGAAGGTCATTTCCCCTCCTCCACTCTGTACGGAATTAACTCCCTTATGTTTCCCTGTGCTGTCAACTGGACTCTTTCCAACGCGTCGACTTGACTGGCCGTCGCTCGAGAGCCCTCCTTGCGGTTAACTTCCCGATAACCACATAAGTATAATCCTTATCCCCTGCATTTAGGACGTTTCCCGTTGCCGGTCTTCTCTCAGCCACAATGTTCCACGTTCCTTCCGACGTCATTCTTCACCACAGTTTTAACGTCCCGACCCATAATGAATACGACTCGCTTAATCTTATCCAGGTGGAACATCCCGACGCCATCCCTCCATCTCCTGAAAACACCCCTTCATCTTCACCTGCTTCCATGTCCTGTTCGACCATTTCGTCTCTCAAAACGTGGCATAGTACATCCGAACAATTGCACACGCCAATATTTTCATTTCCTGACCCCGTCTGCCCTAACTTTGAGGCAAACACCGCCAATTCAGGTGACGAACCCCCCAGTCAGCGCACTTCATGCTCCGAGATGAGTGCCTTCGACGTCCCTTCAACTCAAGAGCCGATCATACCCACCATTCACGAGGATGAGCTAGAGGATCTTCGCTGGACCACAGGGGTGCCCTGCCATATGATAGATGTCTTCCGCGCCAACCCATTTACTGCGATGGATCAATCAAGTATCCCCGACACGACCCCCCCTTCTCTCGATAACTCGACTAATCCAGGTAGTGCCGAATGCAAAGTCGGGGATTCACGTCATTCCAGATCTGCAGCGAAACACATACTCTCTCCAGACGCGGTCGAGCAGAAAAGGAAAGCCCGCACGAAACGAGCCCGCATTCAGTCTTCCCCTGTTGTACCTTTTCCCTCTACTGGTCCGCAAGAAATGTTTGCGTACGAGTTTAGGCTAGATATTCCGAACCAGGACACTGGCTTTTCGCGTGCTGGGGGTTTTCGGAGATGTGGAGATTTACTTCGATCGTACCCGTCGTCAAGACATATGGATGGCCAAGAGCACCTGATTTTTCCTCGACCCGTGGTGGCATACGGTCCAGAAGATGTCTCTCTACGCTTACCCGTTGATCGAGAGGATGTGGGTCTGTCTCTTCTTCCACCCCGTCTTCCATACTCATGTTCTCACACTGCTTCGATCTTTCAAAAGACAAGGTCCGAGAATTCCATGCATCCTTCCTATCTTGTTCCCTCTTCAGTGCCCCTTTTGACTCCGGTGCCATTGCGCCTCGAATACGCATCTAACCCGGCAGTTTCCGCCCCTCTGCAAGCAATCGAGGCACGATCCCGGTTCCAGACGTATGGGCGTAGTGCTCTGCCGCCAACCATGCCCACACGAGTCATTTCAGGGCGAGCACATACTTTTCGCCCTTCTGTTGCACCTGTAACTGCTCCACAAAATCCGTTATATTCGTGCCCGCTCTGCCCCAGAGATTTCCAACTCCCGAACGGCCTTGCTTTGCACCTTAAATGGCACGACCGTGTGGGACGCTTAGAGGCGAACCTGGCCTCTCATATGGACCATCGTCCCCAAGACCGAGTCCCGCCAAAGAATCCTCGTATGGAGTTAGGTGCACTGGAGGCACGTGACATGAGGCACGCGCAATGGACCCGAGATAACAACCAATGGGGCGCTATGACTGGATTTCCGTATATGGCTCCGCAAAGGGCCTACTCAGCGCAGGTCGAAACTGTAAGCGGATCTCTTGTTTGCTCTGTCGTTATGGCTGACACGCTATTCAAGAGGACCACGAGTGGGCATGAACTTGAACAGCATACCACCAGTGCGCTTTCGTACGAGCGTCAGCCCCAAGAGTGTGCACTGTTTCATGACGTGCTACAGTTGGATCACAACTCTAGCTTCTCGTTGGACTTGGACAACAATACGTATCTTGCTCCACTCGATGGTCTGTCGGTGCTCCAACCTCTTCCATTCGAGCAATGCCACTCGAGCGCTGGACAGTTGAACTTGTGTTCCCTACCTCCGTGGTAGAAGCTTACTGGTTCCAACATATACTATCTGCTCAGATTCTTATAGTCTGGAAAAGGTGGTCACAGCATTTCAAAAGTATATTCCTCGTGCATCATGTCCCATTCGTCTCGTTGTCACCTTCCATTACGCATTCAAGTCTCACACTGTAACTCAGTTTAAAGAACACGAGTAGATGATAAGCATGCGTGTCGCCTGAGTATGTAAATTACGCATTACTGCCAATGCAGCAGCAGCAGCAGCAGCAAAACGAAAAAAGGGATGTGCGATCACGGATGGACGATGGGGCTCAGGTGATCAAGATGACGGAATCAAGGTGGAGTTGACCTATGACGTTTCGCCTCCGCTTTGTACCAATACCAATTTAATGGCGGATCCAAAGTTTGGATCGAAACATTCAAATAGCCAGATGAGCGAACATTTAGGGGCTACTCGTTTTTGAATTCCAATGACCTCCCTAGTCGATTCTCGCCCACACTCTTCGCACACTCCCCCGATTGACACTGCGCCTGTCGATAACGCATCTCCCTTCGCCGACATTAATCCGCGTGCCTACTCCCCTCCGATTAAGACGACCACAAACACAGTCCCGCACGCTACGCAGACGGCCGGTTCCCTTCCAAGCACCCCAGGACTCAACATTCCTGGTGCCTTCCCCCGTGAAGAGGTCAGTGCCTCCACGGGGACATCCGGGCCTTCTCAAAGACAAAGCACCCCGGAAAAGAGCCAAACGCAATCCTATCCCCTCACAGCAGTTCCCAAGCACTTGTGTACGTCCTTTTTTGGTTTCATGTCGTCGTCAGGAAGACGCACAACTCTAACCGAGAGGCATAACTTCCCGGAGTTCAGCCGGCGCAAAGACGTCGTTGCCGTCGTCAGAGAAGGAAGGCATCAAGCCAGGAGAGCACTACGACGGCGTCGGGCCGCTACCCGGCTCCATCAGCGAAACCTCTGTCGCAAAGTTGCCCGACGAGCGCGAGGATGAATATTCGGCGTCGGCTGCGGGCGAACCCGATCGATCCGGCGTTCGCCGACCGGCGACGAGGCCGGCTACGAGGCCGGCTGGCGTATCGCTGCCTTCGCAGGAAAAGATGGGCGTCCAGCCCTACGAGCATTACGATGGCGTAGGTCCGCTGCCCGGAACCAGCAGCGAGACCTCCGTCGCGAAGCTTCCGGACGAACGGAAAGCGGAAGAACGCTCGGGAGTCGCGCTTGGTGCTGCGGCGGCCGCGGCTACGACCGGCCCGCTTGCGGGCATCGCCAATCTGGGGACGCAAGTTCGGAGGGTCGACGATTCGCGAGACACTGCGTCGGCGCAGAAAGAAGCGGAACGCGATGGCCAAGAGGCGGATGTGAAGGTATGCAGCGACTCTTTTTTTTTTTTTTTGCGGTTTTGCCAGAAGAATCCGGCGTACTTAGTTGAGGCCATGCGATGGTCATGTTTTTTTTTTCGCAGAACGTTGCGGCAGACTCGAAATTCAAAGAAGAGGTGGCGAGCGGTTCCGAAACGAAGGGCGAACGCAAGGTTGAAAGTATTCGGTCTGCGGAAGAACGTAGGTCCTCGGAGAAAGAGGAAGGCGTAAAGTCGGTGCCGCCGGGCGAGTCTGCGGCGGCGGCGGGTGTCCCCGGCCATCGGAAACAGAGGTCGAGCAGCGACTCTGATGCGAGCCATCACAAGAGGGCGAGCGTGATGAACAAGGTGAAGGGTGAAATGAAGGTGCTTCTCGGAAAGGCAAGCAGAAATAAAGACAAGGTGGAGGAGGGCGAGAAGCTGAAGCACGGATCGGATTAAGCGGCGGGCGTAAGCAAGCAAGCGTTTTTCCTTGGGTTCGAGATTGCCTTGTATGTATAACATCGTGCGGGCCACTGTGGCACAGTTGTAGGATACAAATTGGGTGTCGTTCGGAATATGTTGATGTCGCTGGGAAGACGGATCGAAACGACAAATCGATTTATGTAGCCATATGTATCTAGGATCTTTTGACAATCAATCTTGACGAATCCTAGATTGCGATTCCATCGTATCCATGCTCAAGCTTTTATTTGCACATTTGCAGTAAACAGAGTTCCTGGCGCTCGTCCCTGTCCTGTCATGTTCCCCCTCTCACAAATGCTATAAGTCATAGATAGATGATGAATGTCGAGGTAGATCTGTCGCACTCCCTGCTTTTGGCTAAAATGTGCCTCGTCTGTCCATCAAAATCGATGTCCATTAAATGTGCCATCAGATAAGCTTGCGATAAATACAGGTTGAGATCTCTCCTAGTGCTGCAATTGCCCTATATGACTTGTGCTATTCATATGGCGAAGATTGAAAAGAGAGATAAATTCCTGTCCCTATTTCAATGGTGTAATGGTGTTAACTCCGGTCCAACCACGCTGAGTTAGCGTATCGACTCGACCCTCGAGTTGCCTAACCTGAGCTGTACGCGTCACCAGAGGTATCCCATCGTGGTGAGTGTTCCGCACCCGTAACTATCCCGCCACGTACGTCCTGCACGGGGTATCCCTATGGGTCGGCCGGTGGATTCGTGAACAAGATACACCCGTCTGACTCCTTCCAATGTGATTGGACGCCATCCCACCACGCCTTTGCCAGCATCAGCGACTTGAACTCCGACTTGAGCGCGGGCACGGATAGCACGGACCCGTGCGCGCAGCGCACGAGGAGCGACCGCAGTGGGCCGTGATACCTCGCGGAGCCCGGCCGTGAGTGCACCAAAGCGCGCGGATCTCCGAAGCCGGACGGCAAAACGGACGGGTCGTGCAATTGCACCGTCCGCGTCGCGGCGGGCATAAAAGTCGTCAGCGGTTTGTGATGGGCGAGCGCGCGATGGCGTCGCACGACGTCCTCCGCCGTCTCGCGCGCAAAATCGGGCTGCGAATCGGCTGGTGTGATGAAGGGCGCGTGTGGCGTGTCGGGCGTGAGCGGGTCTTGGGCCACGCGTTTTTCGGTGCCGCGAAGGAGGGAACGGAGGACGGTGACGAGGATATCACCGCCGTTTTGTGCGAGGATGTCCCGGAGCGGGGCGTACCCGATGTCGCGCGGGATGGGCTACAGTGCGTGTGTGTGTTTTTTCCAGTGGCCACAAGTCAGGATCAAAAGTCAGAGCGGGGGGTGAGGAGGGGAAATCCGGGAGGTACTCGTACGATGGGGACGCGTCCGAGAATATCGCCCGCGTCAATGCCGCCTCGACGCTTCATTTCGATGACGCAAACTGCGGTGTCGTGTTCGCCATTTAGGATGGCCCGCTGGATAGGCGCAGGGCCGCGGTAGGCTGGTAGTGCGGATGGATGTACATTGAGGGTGTGCGTCGGTCTGAAAAGCGATAGAAGGTCGGATGGAAGGATGCGCCCAAAAGA
>QFFA01005403.1:0-37954 GCA_003316565.1 Russula foetens | reverse complement strand
GTAACCTCTGAAGCGTTCAGTGGTTTGGTCTTCCTGAGCGCTATTCGATCTAGTGCTGACTGGGAAGTCACTTTGGACTAGTCCTGAAGGTTGGCTGTGCATGGTGGATGGATGAGTGAGAGCGCAAAGTGGGGAGGACAGAGGATAATATATGGTCGCGCATCTACAGGGATCATCGATACCGGGCTTCGACTATGTTTTTTTTCTGACTCTAATGACATCATAATATGTGTTTAATCGGATTCTCAGTAAATTTCAAGCATGTTTTAAAACGAGCTTGAGCAGATGTCTGATTTACTCGCACGTGAATAATCTGATCACGACGACAGTTTCAGGCAGAGGCTAAGAAGAGTGTCTTTAATGTTTCGTTACCATATCTCTCGAGCATTGAATGACAAGAAAATGACATTGCACAACGTGTCAGAAAAGCATGTCATTACATAACATAATCTTACACTAAAGAGCAGGCAAAATTAACTCGTTTCCGCAGTAAATGTGGATGATCAACGTTATCAACTTCCAACTTTTCAACGTTTCAATTTTTTTTTCAATTTCAACGTCCAACCGTCGAGGTGAGTCACGTGGCCGAATAAGTGCGCAAATTGTGATTCTCGCTCCGGGCCGGACCGACCTGGGTCCGGGGAATATGGCGGTGACGGTGTTTCCCAGCCCAGCACTGGCAGGAAATGGGGCTTGTGAATATACAAGTTGGACGCGCAGAGACAATGTTTGGATTATCGAAGATGGATGGTAACAACGAGGACATGGAAATGTAAAGGCTCAAGTAGACATAGCGGTTCTCTGGGACACATACTTGGCTTCATCGGCAGTGTGGACCGGGCCGATGTGGTCCCGAGGACGGTTCAATAACTCTGTATTGAGAGGAGGGGGGTCGTTTGGATAGGAGAAAAAAAAGACTATTAATGAGGCTCCGTGAAATCAAGAGCATTCGCACTACAACATGCAGGTAGTTCATAACAAGAAACACTTCGTCAAGCTGCATGATTAGTAGGTAACCCAGTAAAACATATGCTCATCCCCAGATCCCAGGTCATAACAGTAGATTATCAATAATCTTCTGTATCCCTGTCCTTTTCCTTATCTCTATCGGCAGCCTTCCGTCTTCTCTTAGCAGGGGCAGATACAGAAGCTGAAGCGGGTTCTGTTGGCTGCTTCCGCTTCTGCGCACGCACATGTTCGCCACTTAGCGTACTGGTTCGCATGCTTGGCCCTCTAAGCATGCCTACTATCGGAATCCGGCGCGCCACTCGCACTAGAGTCATGAGAAGACAAGTCCAGGGCATCTTTGAAAAGTTCTTCCACCTTCGCAAATGCCGGCGGAATGTTAGAGTCAGGCATGACAAAACAAAGTAACAAATACAAACATTGTTTGCGCTGAACTTATGGCTCGCTAGGATCTCCAAAAACTGCTTGAATGTATCTGGGTCATTGCTGAGGCTCGTCTTTATGCGCTGAACATAGTCCATCGCAGGTCCCAATCCTTGACGTTCGTGATTGTCCATCGCGGGTCGCGACCCCTGGCATTCTTCGTCGTCAAACGAAGAGACGTCAGGGGAGCCAGCGGACGGCTTCGGGGCATTTGACAGCCCTATGATAGATGTAGAAGGAAGTGGGGAAGGCAGAGGAGGCTGGTTGAATGATGGCTGGCCAGGCTCCTGCTGTAATGGTGGCGCTGGCTGTGGCGGCGGCGGGATACTCGGACTATTGGTTGACTGTAACATGGTCCCTGATGGTGTCATAACGGTGATGACTTCTGATGACTGTGCGTCAGAGCCGACTTCGATGCGGTATCCGACAGGAAGGAACGTGTTGAATCCCTGGATAAGAGAAGGGTGGTCATGAAACAAGCTTGCAATGCGCTGAATGACACCGGGAGTATCGACCCTATCGAAAATATATCTGTAAGCATAGCATTTATGGCGAAGGAACCGATGAAAGGAAACATCGCCCTGTGCCGATATGACGGGCGCTTGTGTCACCAGAGAGAGGCAAACAGGGAGCAGATCATCTGGGTGAGAGTAGACTCACACTTCACCCTTAAATTCCTTCATGATATCCAAAAGGGCATTAATATTGTAGATATCGGGGCGGTCATGGAACTGGACCTTGACGGCATCGAGGTAACTGAGCGCGTCTGTGACATTGAGCTGACGGTCATGCTGTGCTTGTTTCAGATTTCGTGTTTCAGAGTTAGTGCTACAGCGCGGCCAGAGCGCTGTCGCGCATTGATGAACTGCCAAATGGCTTTTTCGGAAGGCCCCGATAGCTCTAGTCCGTCGAAGAGAATATTTTGTAGCATGGGTAACACTTCGGTTACTCGTTCTCTGGCAAGATCTTGGAAGGCAGGTGCGACAAATGGAAATAATCTATCAGATAAAGCCAGATTTTTCACAGACGTGAATGGGTATAGAAGTTCCGGCCATTGTGTGCTCTCAATATCGTCTTGCCAATGTAATTTATATGAGATGATCTCGAGGTACTCCAAGGTGGAGAGGGGAGGCAAAGATGAGGTACAGACCTGCGCCAGAAACGAAAGCTGCCAGTCTGACGGTGTACATGAGATTGCCAAAGATAAACCTTCATGAACAACTATCCCTTGCGATGAAAACGTGACCTTGACGGAGCCACTGCAAAAGGTTAGGTTTCCTCGATAGTGTGCCTTGATTATTTCTGTGCGACTGATGAAGTGGCGGAGTAGTGGAGTGTCAAATATCAGTTGATTAAAGAATATTATGACGAAACAATCAAGTAGAGGAGTATCAATCAGGGATACGATGTCCTCTAGGTACTCGCTATTGCCTTTGAACATAAAGTTGGTGAGACCCGCGAGGACAATGCGCGTGAGTGGAGGTGGTCGTCTGGTTTCTCTGCCGACTCGAGGTTGTGGTGATCGGAATCCGAGGTCAAATGATCTGAGCCCCGGCAACGCGGACAGGCAGGCGACCATCGCCTGAGGTGAAATGTATCCAGAATTGGGAATGGACCAAAGGCGAAGAGAGACAAGGTTTCGACTAGAAAAGAGTAGCTTCGTTACTGCTGGAAAAGGAATGCCATCCAAGTTGAGTGTACGTAGACGTGGGGCGGATCCACTCAGGAATGAATCAGGAAGGATCAGCATGTTTGCGTCATTCGAGGTAAGCTCCAAGTAAGTCAGTTCCGGGAAAGGCTTCTTCATCGCCGCGAATCTTTTCATCAGAGAAGTTGGAATGCCCTGGATGTTGATTTTGCGCACGCGACAGTGCTGCTTGAGGGCTGCAACGATGTTAGCCATACCCCTCTGTCGCTTCCCTGTAGCCCAGAAGTCAATGACGATGGGCAACGCTGGCCAGATGTCCAGCATCTTCAATGGTCGATTTGGGGTGCAAAGAAGTCGTAGGTTCAGCCATCGAGGTGAATCAAACACAACAAATCGCCATTGTCGGCACACGTGGATTAGAGTATGCCATATATCATCATCATACGGCTGAACCAGTCCATCTTCATCAGCACCAGGACCCATATGAAAGCTGAATATTTCTAGGAGGACGGTGTTGGGGAGCACCCCGATAGTCACCAGGGGGCGGAGCCAGTCTGTACTGCCTAACTTTATGATCGTCCGAGAGGAAACTGTGGATTACTGCCCACCTTGCTGATCCTCAGCACACGACTCAGACTCTCCTCGTCGACGTAGTATAACACACTCTCCCGCATTTGAGTTCTCAACAACAGGCATTAGGGATAAAGTCACGTATAGATAGTTGGAGGTGAAACTGGAGTTCTGGGTTTGTCAGTGAAGTAGGCCGAAATACAGAGGGTAGTGAGCGGCAAGTCAGCAATTTTTGTGACAATAGAGTGAAAGAGTGACTTGAGACGTACAAGTAGTTCTCGTCAGAGGTGGATAGTGGAAGTGGGGAACATGGAGCTATTCGCATTTACAGCGTCTACACCTCTACCGTAGTCACGTGGAGTACACGGTCGCAAAGTTTTGCAAATGCAGGCCGTGACGGCGTGACCAGTAGTGCCGTAAGGATCAAGAACAGCCCGCGGTTGATTACATTAATATTATTGTTGGAATGCAATCTGGATGCAAGTAGGCAAGTAGATAGGGTGCATCCACACCTGTAAGTATATAGGACCAGTACCGAAGCAATACAGACATAAGCCCATAAGCAAGCGAGTGGGCGATCCCCACTCCATTACCTCGTGTGCCCGCACGTTCTCCATCACCCAATCTTTGTTTGAAGACTATAGAGTACGGAGCGCGGCAGAGACTGGCTAGGGTTCAGCTACGGCCAAAGTTCGTAGAGAAAAAAGAAAGGCTCACCTCAGTCTCGAGAACAAAAGGACTGAGGCAACGATGGTCAAAAAAAATGCGAAATATAGATGTATTTTATGCATACCTGAGGAAGTGTTGAAAAGTGAAAAATAGAAGACTAAAGGAGTTCGTAATTGTGTTTATTCCTACGCACGAGAACACTCAAACTGTGTTCTGTCTGGAGGGGCCAGCGTGTGAGTTTCCCGAGCCGAAGCCATGTGTCTGCCCCGTTTCGTCCGTCCGTTTGTTCATCTGGTTTGCTTGCTGATGTTTGCGTTGTTCTCACGAGCCAACGAGGTAGTGTGTGGGCCGCTCACCTGAGCTGTTTATACGGCGTACTTGGCCGAATTTATCACTGTTCACTGTTCATTTCCGAGTCCAACTTGGGCCGTGACTCCCTCTCACTGGCATTCGGGCTCCTTAAACCGCTACCACCACCAGGTGCAGTTTTCCCTCAGCAAAAGCTGGGGTAAGGATGGACAATGTCCCACGAGTAACATCGCCCCCCGACAACAACCATTCCGAAAACGCAGGCCCACCGGCATACCTACATCGCCCTACCAGGCTACCACACTAAGTTACTGTGCCAACTCAACATGTTAACTCACACCCCTGTAAATTGGCCCTTGCCACTCAGTAAAAAGAAGACGTCTACTAAACTTCAACGCACCCAGCATGTATCGACCCCCCACTGTAAGTCCACTCTCATTGCTCTGGAGGTTGTAAGACCTGCAACAACGAACGCATCCCCCTGTCACCACCCTTCACTAGACCAGGCTTCCTACTATTTCCCGGAACTCACAGCACAATTACAGCTCCTCGCCGCCGACTACCAATCATCGATCAACGGTTAACCGTCGACGTGACCGAATAAGTGCGGCGAATCATTGAGTCGGATCGACGTCGGTCCGAGGAGTATGGCAGCATGTCGTCCAGGAAATGAGCCTTGTGAAGATACACTACTTGGACGCGCAGTACCTGGACCATTGTTTCTGGACATGATCGGGATAAGGTGTAATAAAGCCGATACTCCCCCCTTCCCCAAGTCCTCGCCGAAATCGGGTCTCTGAGCCTCTGAGGCGGGCAGTGTCCAAGTGGCAAGTTATCGACGATTGATGACAACAACGGTGACATAGCATGTCAAGGTTCAAGTAGACATAGTGGACCTTTGAGACACATACCTGGCTTCAGGAGTAGTGTACCAGGTGAAGCGGAGGGATCGAGAAGACTGTATTGATGTAACGGGAGCCATTTAGGTAGAATGTAACGATTAATGAGATCCATGAAGTCAAGAACATCCGCACCACGGCGTGCAGGCCATCAATAACGGGCAACACTTCGCCGAGCTGCATAGTCAGTAGGTAACCCAGAAAGCATATGCCATCCCAGATCCCGGGTCATAACAGTAGACTATCAATAACTTTCATGTAGTACTACTGGTCTACTGAGATTATCATACATCGATCGCTGGGGATAACGGGGCTCTTGATGGATGGATGTATCGTGGCCCCTGAAGGGGCCGTGACAGCCACGACTTCTGATGACTGTGCGTCAGAGCTGCCTTCGATGTGGTATCCGAAAGTAAGGAACATGTTGAGTTCCTGGACAAGCGATGTGGCCGTGAAACAAGCTCGCAACGCGCTGAATGACCCTAGTAGCCTAGTAGTATCGACCCTGTCGAAAAGATGTTGTGAGCGATAACTTTTTACAGCAACGGCTCGATGAAGTAAATGTCGCACCGCGTAGATCATGGGCGCTTGTGGCACCAGCCAGACAAGGCAAAAAACGGCGTGGGGATCGTCTGGATGGGTCAGAAGAAGACATTAGGGTGGAAGTGGGCATCAGGTGAGTAGGAGTCATCAGGTTAGAAGGAGTCATCGGGTAGGCCATAGAATGGGTATATGGGTGCCATCGGGGTAGGTATCGAGCCGGTCGTGGAACTGGACTTTGGTGGCATTGAAGTATCTATGCGGAGCCGTGGACGTATGAGGTCCTTCAGCAACAGTACCACCGTGCGACCAGAGCGCCGTCGCGCATCGATGAACTGCTGAATGGATTTCACAGCAGGTTGTGTTAGCCCCAGTACGTCTATGAGAAGACTTTGTAGCATGGGTAACACTTCAGTTACTCTTTCTCCGGTAAGCTCTTGAAGGGCAGATGCGACAAGCGCAACTAATCCATCAGATAGGATCAGATCTGTCACAGACGCGAACGGGAGTAGAAGTTCCAGCCATTGTGTGTTCTCAATATCGTCTTGCCAATGTGATCGATACGAGAAGATCTTGAGGTGCTCCAAGGTGGATAGGGGAGGCAAAGACGAGCTACAGACCTGCGCTAGAGATGAAACCTGCCAGTCCGAAGGTGTGCATGGGATTTGCAAACATAAACCTTCTTGAACACCCGTTCCTTCTTGCGGTGAAAATGTGACCTCGGCGCGGCCATCGTAAAAGGATAAGGTTCCTTGATAGTGTGCCTTGATTGTTTCTGTGCGACTGATGAAGTGGCGGAGTAGTGGAGTGTCAAATATCAGTTGATTAAAGAATGTTATCTTGAAATGAAAGAGTAGAGGGGCATCAATCAGGGATACGATGTCCTCAAGGTACTCGCTATTGCCTTTGAATGTAAACTTGGTGAGAGTACTGAGGACAATGCGCGTGAGTGGAGGTGGACGTCGGGTTCCTCTGCCGACTTGAGATTGAGGTGATCGGAATCCGAGGCAAAAGAGTTTGAGCTCTGTCAACACGGACAGGCAGGTGACCATCGCCTCGGGTGAAATGTATCCGGAGTTGGGAATGGACTGGAGGTTAAGAGAGACAAGGTTTCGGGTTGACAAGAGTAGCTTCCTAACTCCCGGAAAAGGAATGCCACACAAGTCGAGTGTATGGAGACGCGGGGCAGATCCACCCAGGAACGAATCAGGAAGTATCGGCACGTTTACGTCATCCGAGGTAAGCCTCAGCCTCAAGTAAGTCAGTTCCGGGAAAGGCTTCTTCATCGCCACGAATCGTTTCATCAGAGAATTTGGAATGCTCCGGATGTCAATTTTGCACACACGACAGTGCTGCTTGAGTGCGGCAACGATGTTAGCCATACCCCTCGGTCGCTTCCCTAAGGCCAAGAAATCGATGACAATAGGCAACGCTGGCCAGACGTCCAGCATCTTCAGTGGTCGGTTTGGGGTGCAAAGAAGTCGTAGGTCCAGCCGTCGAGGTGAATCAAACACAACAATTCGCCATTGTCGACACACGTGGACTAGAGTACGCCATACATCTTCATCCGCACCACGTCGATGGACATAAAAGCTGAATATTTCTAGGAGGACGGTGCTGGGGAGTACGTCGATAGTCACCGGCGGATAGAGCTGGTCTGTCCCGCTCAACTCTATGATTGTCCAAGTGGAACCTGAGGATTATCGCTCACCTCGCGTATCTTCAGCGCACGACCCTCCTCGTCGACGTAGTATACCGCTCCTTCTTGCATTTGAGTTCCGGACGGTAGGCATTGGGGATAAAGTCACGTATCAATAGTTGGAGGTAGAACTGGAGCTTTGGGTTTCAAAGGGGCCGAAATATAGAGTCCTTGTAACAAAGGAATGAAAGTGCGACTTGAGACGTAGTTCTCGTCAGGAGATGATGATACCGGATGTGGGGAACTGATATGGAGACCGGGAAGATATAGTAGAACATTCGCTTTTGGAGCGTCCACGCCTCTAGGTCAGGGAATACACGTGTCGTTAAAATTTTCAAACGCATGCCGTGACCAACTAGACCGAGTGCAACCCATACTACATAGTGCCGTAAGGATCAAGAACTGCCCTGTGGATTGCACAGCTCCTCCGGGACACTGCCGACTGCAAGTGTGGAGACACAGGATTTACTAAATGATATGGCTGTGAATGTGGCGCGGATTGTTCACTATCCTTGTAGCTCGTAGGGTTGGCCGCTCTTGCTCGTCCTGAGCACGGAACAGGACTGGAACAGGCAACTCGAGGTGTGCTCCAGGGCCGGCCCGGGTGTAAGCTACCCGAGCTGAACCACGTGTCCACCCCGCTTCGTCCATTGCATTGAGCCAGAGTAAACGTTAACGTAAACCTTCCATGTTCGCCCTGGGAATGCGGCGGAACTTGTGTCTCCAGAGACAGAAGTCATTATATGCCCCCCTGAGTCTCTCACACGTACGCTTTCTCCTCATCTTCACCTCCCAAACCTCCACGTTGGTCCTGAGCTATCGCCTATGTTCACGTCCGTAAAGCTTACCCTCCTTGTTCTCATTCCTTTTCCTCACCTGATTGTCCTTCCTTACCCCACTTGTGGCCTTTCTCCGATTAAAAGTATCATTGCTTGCTCTCTTCCCTTGCCTCTCTTTTCTCATCCGCCTCACAAACACACGGAAGAAAGGGCGCAAGAATAGACACGCAATGTAAATGAAACAACTTCACGGACCTCCTGAGCAGACATGCGCGCGGAACGATGACACATGACACAGATTAACTGCAACTACAGAGCACGCCTTGACTAATTCTGCCGGCTAATCCTCACCTTGGCGCCGCTAAGCAAGGGCTCCTGTCAACTCAGTCAGCATCACACCAACAAGCCGGCTAGTACAAAGGGGGACACGCACCGAATCAAAGCCGTTCTTGAAGCTCTGTCGACTCGGAATGTTCGCAAGGTACTTCTGCTGACGCACAAATCGCTCGCTCTGGAAGAGCAGCTCATGCACTATAGCAGCGTCTGCTGTTGTAAACTGATCGCCAATCCCGAATCCGACCGGCGAGTAGCTCCTGTACTTCCGAGACCGCCTCGATGAACTTGTCTCCTGACTCGCCGCGGGAGGAGGATGCAACATATGGCGTGGGTCGCTTGTTCGAAACGGCGTCAGTGAAGAAGCACACTCGCACGCGTTGGACTGGATCCTAAGGAAGTAGACCGAATCAGGGTACAAGTCTGCAGCGAGCTCGAGCAACACCAGAGACTCAGCTATCGTTTCGGATTCTGGAGATGGATTCTCGGGGTCGTATTTGGGAGATCCATACACAAGAGCGGGAAAAGGTAATAAAACCGAGTCCAGGCCGGTTCAGAATCGGGTCTCCAAACCGGCGGCAGGTAATGTCGTAGTAGTGAATTATGGGTGATTAATGATACACGACGCTGGACAAAGTGAAAAGACAACGATGGGCGTGACGCCACCATCGAGATGAAAACGAAACGCAAGGAGTGCCAATTGTAAAGTATATGCGAGGACAAAGCCCGCCGTGAAGGAGAAACGGAGGCTTTAAGAAACAATCGTGTCATGGACAAAGACAAACAAATTGGTGTGTCGATACGGGAAACGCACGCAGTAATGTCACACGAAAGAAGCGTTGTGAGTGGTGGTGATGATACGATATGAAGTGGAAGGCAATTCAGTTCTCGGGGATCTCATTCGCGGATAACAATACCCGTCTGTGCGTGGTTCGGTGGCCAGTAGTGACGCTTACCCTATAAAGTTCAGCATCTGGCACATCAGGGATCCAAAACAGGTGTAGAAGAATGACAGGAGATAAAGAGGGTAAAAAAAATCAGTTGAAGGGAAAGTAGAAAACGGTTATCAATCACTGACCTCGTTATAAAGTTCTCGCCCAAACATTCGCTGTCGTTTTTGCTGACGTTGTCGAAACTCGTGGTCGAGAACGGCTACAGCGTGACCAGAGAGCTGTCGTGCAGCGATGAACTGCCGAATGGCTTCCTCGACACGTTTTGGCTGCTGGGGCCCCTCTAAATGAAGCTTTTGTAGCAAGGGTAACACTTCAGTTACCCCTTCTCTGGCAATCTCTTGGAGGGCAGGTGCAACATGTGGAACGAATCCGTCAGATAAGACCAGATTTGTCACAGACGTGAACGGGTATAGAAGTTCCAACCATTGTGTGCTCTCAATATCGTCTTGCCAATGTGACCGATAGGAGAAGATCTCGAGGTGTTCCAAGGTAGAGAGGGGAGGCAAAGACGAGCTACAGACCTGCGCTAGAGATGAAACCTGCCAGTCCGACGGTGTGCATGAGATTTCCAAAGATAAACCTTCGCAAACAGCCGCCCCTCCTTGCGGTGAAAATCTGACCCCGGCGTGGCCATCGTAAAAGTCTACGTTTGCTCGATAGTGTGCCTTGATTGTTTCTGTGCGACTGATGAAGTGGCGGAGTAGTGGAGTGTCAAAAATCAGTTGATTAAAGAATGTTATCTTGAAATGAAAGAGTAGAGGGGCATCAATCAGCGATACGATGACCTCAAGGTACTCGCTATTGCCTTTGAATGTAAACTTGGTGAGGGCAGTGGGGGCAATACGCGTGAGTGGAGGTGGACGTCGGGTTCTTCTTCCGACACGAGGTTGTGGTGATCGGAATCCGAGGCTGAATGATTTGAGCCCCGTCAACGTGGAAAGACAGGCGACCATCTTTTGGGGTGAAATGTATCCGGAATCGGGAATGGACCAAAGGCGAAGAGAAACAAGGTTTCGACTAGACAAGAGTAGTTTCCTTATAGCTGGAAAAGGAATGCCACACAAGTTGAGTGTACATAGACGTGGGGCGGATCCACCCAGGAAGGAATCAGGAAGGATCGGCACGTTTACGTCATCCGAGGTAAGCTTCAAGTAAGTCAGTCCCGGGAAAGGCTTCTTCATCGCCGCGAATCTTTTCATCAGAGAATTTGGAATGTCCCGGATATGGATTTTACGCACGCGACAGTCCTGCTTGAGGGCTGCAACGATGTTAGCCATACCCGTCGGCTGCTTTCCTTTGGCCAAGAATTCAATGTCGATAGGCAACACTGGCCAGATGTCCAGATTCTTCAGTGGCCGTTTTGGGGTGCAAAGAAGCCGTAGGTTCAGCCGTCGAGGTGAATCAAACACAACAAATCGCCATTGTCGGCACACGTGGACTAAAGTATGCCAACCATCTCGACCAGCATCAGGTCGATCCAGATAAAAGCTGAATATTTCTAGGAGGACGGTGTTGGGGAGCACCTCGATAGTCACCGGTGCGTAGAGCTGATCTGTATGACCCAACTTTATGATCATCCAAGAGGAACCTGTGGATAATCGCTCACCTCGGTGATACCCAGTAGACGACCCTCCTCGTCGATGTAGTATAATACACACTCTTTCATTTGAGTTCTTGACAACATACATTAGGGATAAAGCCACGTATGAATGGTTGGAGGTGGAAATGTTGTTTTGGGTTTCGAGGAGGCCGAAATATAGAGACTAGTGGGTGAGAAGTCGGCTCTCCTTGTAACGAAGGAGGTCAAGAGCGACTTGAGATAGTAGTTGTCAGAGGTGACAGTTGAGGTGGGAACAAACATGTGGACCTGGAAGATAGGATTCGCTTTTTGAGCATTCTCACTTTTAGGTTGCGTAATACACATTTCGTAAAGTTTTGCAAACGTATGCTGTGACCGACTCGGAATTCAACGTACAGCGCCGTCAGGAGGCCAGGAGGACCAACAATAATCCCGCGTACTGTACAGCTTCCGAGTCAACGTCGACTTCCAGCGGGGCATAGAAATTACTCACGTGCTATGGATGCGGATGTGACGTGGATTGTTCACTATCTAAGCCTAAGCGATTATTATGAGGTGGAGGCGTAAGCGCTCCGAGCGTGCGTGAAACAAGACCGGAAAGCCGGAATAAAAGTGTTCCAGTGGGCCGGCCCGGCAAGGGTCGGACACGGCTCGTTTCATCCATTTTCCATTTACGATTTGTTCGAAATCGAGTTCGAGCTTCTTCGAGCTCGAGCGAGAAACGGCTTCCTCTCTTCCCTTATCTTTCCTTCTGGTACGTCTCAGAAAACACACATATTTTACGCGGAAGAAAGGGCGCAAGCATAGACATGCGTCATAAATGGAATGAATTCACGGACCTCCCAAGCAAGACGTGCACCGGATTGTTGTCATCCTTGACACAGCAAAAAAAAAATCTCGGTCTCGGTCAATCCAGAACACTCCTTGACTAATTCTACCGGCTCATCTTCGCTTTGGCTCCACTAAGCAAGAGCTCCTGTCACATCAAATCTAGTCAGCATCACTCCAACCAGCAAGCCGGTTCTTACAAGTGCCACACGCACCGAATGAAAGCTTTCCCTGAAGCTCCGCCGACCCGAAACGTTCGCAAAATACTTTTGCAGACGCGCGAATGGCTCGCTCCGGAAGAGCACCTCGTGCACGCGCGTGCCCGTCCCCTCGGCAAACCTCCCGACGTCGTTGCGGAAGAGCAATTCCCAGCGGCCGAGGAATGGCGCGATCGCAGCGTCTGCTATCGTGAACCGGTCGCCAACCGCGAACCCGTCCGGCGAGAGCAGCTCCTGTACTTCCGCGACCGCCTCGATGAACTTGTCTGGTGCCTCGCCGCGGGTGGAGAATGCAATATAGGGCGCGGGCAGCTTGTTCGAAACGGCGTCGATGAAGAAGCGCACTCGCGCGCGTCCGACCGGGTCCTTCGGAAGTAGACCAGAATCAGGGTACAAGTCTGCGACAAACTCGAGCAACACCAGCGATTCGGCTATCTTTTCGGATTCTGGGGACGGATTCTCGGGGTCCGACTTGGGAGATCCGTACACGAGAGCAGGGATCTACCAATCACCCGACTCGGGCGATCATCAATCAGCCACTGACGTAGACAGAGTTTGGGCAAGAATGGCTGACTTTGCCTGCTGCGTTTACTTTCACATACCACTCGGGCTTGTTCTGAAGATCTATCTCATACCGTGTCACCTCGGCGCCTGCCTCTTGGAATGCAAGCTCTACCTATAGAACGAGTTTAATAACGCAGCATATATCTGCACGGAAAGGCTCGACCAACCCGTTGGGCCCACGGACAAGTCTTGGGAATCCACAGTATTAGCTTCTCCATTGAATAGATAGATAAGACGGTGCACACCTTGCAAGTGTACAAAATTATATCAGGGGTGGTCATGGTGAGTGCTTTGAGATGAAAAAGGGAATGAGGCAGGTAGAAATACCTTATATTCATAGGCTTGATAATTCACTTCCTTATCGTAAAACTCGTGTCACGGTTCTTATTGTCGCATGACTCATTCCTTATTCCAGGAATACAACATGACGACTTCATAGCCATTGGTTTGTTGTTTGTAAGTACACATGGCGCAAGAATAAGCGCCATGAGCATTGCTGCGGACCGGACAGGATATTAACATCGACCGCGCTCTCGTTTGGTCTACGGTGACGGTATCCGGGCGAGGAATCTGACATCGCTTTCCACACAGAGATTTCAAATAGGAAACGAGACATGGGAAGTCCACCACACGGCTGATTGTGATCGGGTCGGGGAGAGCGTGAAGCGCGTGAAGCCTGAGGCCTGAAGAGCCAGATCCACATGCGGTCAGAAACCGGATCTGACGGGCAGAGCCCCAACAATATGGTAACGATTCGTTCATAATGCTAACAATTTGTCAAGGCCTTGACCAAAACCCAAGCTGACACATGCGTAGTGTGGAATAGTAATAGTGGAACAGTGGAACAATGGAATGGAATGGAACAAGGTGGGATCGAGATCCAATGAGTAAAGCAGTAAAACTTGTGAAGTGTAGGACGAGAAGCTAGGGATGGCACGCTAGAGTTTTCAAGAACGAGATTGGTGATGTATGCTCCTTCTTTGACGCGCATATGCGCAGCATCTATGACAGTCTCTCCGAAACCGTGAATACCTCAAGGGAAATGGTCGTCGTCGTTGCTGAATGCCAACAGCCAAACATGCTAGTCATACACCAGAATATTTGTCATCGTCAAAAACAATTATTTTCTTGGGTCGTAAACCTCCTTCACTGATTCTGTCGGCCCAGCCTCACCTTCGCGGTGCTTAGCAAGTATTCCTGAAAAATCTCAATCAGCATCACTTCAACGAGTTCGCTGGTCCATTCGACGCGCGTACCGAATCAAAGCTGTTCTTGAAACTCTGGCGGCTCGAGATGTTCGCGTAGTACTTCTGCAGACGCGCAAACCGTTCGCTCTGGAAAAGCACCTCGTGCACACGCTTTCCCTCCCCCTCCGCAAACTTCCCAACGTCGTTTCGGAAGAGCAGTTCCCAGCGCCCAAGGAATGGCGCTATCGCAGCGTCTGCTATCGTGAAATGGTCGCCGACGGCGAACCCGCTTGGCGATAGCAGGTCCTGTACCTCGGCGACGGCCTCGATGAACTTGTCTGGCGACTCTCCGCGGAAGTAGAATGCGGCCCATGGCGGAGTGACTTTGTTCGAGACTGCGTCGATGAAAAAGCGCACATTCGCGCGCTGCACGGGATCCTTTGGGAGAAGGCCTGAATCGGGGTACAAGTCCGCGACGAACTCGAGCAACACCAGAGATTCCGTTATCTTTGCGGCCTCTGGCGATGGGTTTTCTGGGTCTGATTTTGTGGTTCCGTACACGAGAGCGGGAACCTGTCAGTGCGACTATCAGCCACCGATGAAAGCGAGCTTGAGCAATGACGCACTTTACTCGCTGGATTTACCCTCGACGCATACCACTCGGGCTTATTCTGGAGGTCTATCTGGTACCGCGTCACGTTGGCACCTGCCTCTCGGAAAGCAAGATCCACCTATAGAATGACTTAGCACCGTATGCAGTGCACAGATCAAAAGGGATGACCAACCCGTTGAGCGAACGGGCAAATCTTAGAGGTTCCACAAATTCAGCTTCATTGAATAGATAGGACGAAACATGTCGGGCGCACCTTGGCAGTGTAGAAAATTACTTCAGCAGCGGCCATGGTAGGTGCGTTGAGGTCAAGAAGAGGTATGTGCGGAGAGGACACCTTTGGTACGAGGCTCTTATACTCGGGACTTATAAATACATTTGGCTGGACATTGTGTTTGTCATCGCATGATTCATCCAAGACTATGACGAGAGACAATTTCACGACGAATGTGGGTGCCGGCCGACGTCACCGTTGAAGATATGTGCAGATGAGTCAAGATTGATCACGTAAGATTCCGGCGGCGACAGGCTCAAGATTAATTTTGTCGCGTCTCGCTCGGGTTGGCCGGAATAGAACTATGACACTCTCGCTTCGAGTCGTTTGGTCTGTCCAACGGATGGCATCACTGCTCGGGACGAGTTTTCCCTTGGTAAATTGAGACATTGAGACGGGATGAAAATCCATTGCATGGACATGGATCTTGGATCGAAACAATGTTGTCTTGTGTTTCCGCCCGGACCGGACATCATCAAAAACTCAAATACAGTTGGCTTCCACACGGATTTCTCGGGCTCGAGCGGCAGTACTGCGGCAGCCCAAGCGAGTGCGATTCATGATTGATTGATTGATAATACTGTTCACAAGGCTGACACAGCATACAAGGCACTGGCCGAATGCTTAACTCGATCTAGGTGTGGGCGGCTGAGACCCTGCGTAGTCCCAGCCGAGGGGTAGCAGTCCGAGGGGAAGAATGGGGGTAGAGGAGGCAGAGGACCGAGATAAGAGTGTTGAGTGACACGGCGGTCCAAACGTTACTAGTAGTCCTCGAAGATAAAAGCCAACTCAAGGGCCCGGGGTAAACAACGGCGAGAAAGTCGGATTTGACGACAACAAATCTATCCATAAGGAACATGAATAGAGGTCAAGGGCTGAGAGAAGGAGAAAAGGCATTATGTATTGCATTCCTAATAGCTTCATGGTATTGCACTGCGGAGCGGAGCGAGATTGTCGGCACGTGATGGCATCAACGTCCCGATCAGGTGACGTCGCGATGTTTTGCTTTGCCCAACCCGAAATCACCTTGAGACCTCGAGACAACCACAAAGTGGCCAAGTGGCGAAGACAATATAAACGGTAGAAGGTGGCTTTGTCTAGCACGTGGCGAAAACCACATCAAGGCCCAAGAGAATGGAACAATCCACAAAAAGGTACGCATTTCGCCCACATTTCAGGCCAACCACAACTACGACGACTGGTGCGACAAAGCGCAACTCTGGAGCACATATATGGGGCCACCAGTGAGCACAATGGGTCCCCATCACACTTAGGACGGTTAAGTTTCAGCCTCACTTTTCACCCCATTTCTTAACTTTCAACTACCCTCCTCACCCACGATTCCAATTCACCCTTCATCATGTCTCACCACTACTATCTCCGCCCCAACGTCAAAGGTCGCATGCAAAGGCGGATCGACACCCACGTCGCGGCTTTCGGCGAACAAAACCGGGAGAAAATCGTAGCCGTACCCAGCGAAACCGGACAAGGTGTCCACCTCTTCTTCGACCCCGAGCGATCCCTGTCGCCAGAACCCGGTCGAGACATCGAGCCACAACAGCCCATGAATTCCAACCAAGGGGCGATCGTCATAGATGACTCCGAAAGCGACGGCTCCGGCTCGAGTTTGGATACCGTGGACCAAGTTACGTACTACAGCGACTTTTGGCCCAGCTCGCCACCGTTACCGTGCACGCCCAAAGCCCCGCGGTACATAACCCACGCGAACTGGCATGAGGGAAACATACCATCCTCTCTCAGCGCAGTTGATAGTCTGGCACTACTCGCAGAGCGCAGGCAAGCCATGCGCGAGCAGGCCGAGAGAGATCGGAGGGAGCAGATCTTGAGCCTGCGGCGCGATTATGAGCGGAGAGTCGAACAATTCCGGGAGGACCGTGCGGAGCTCTTCGGTTCCCAGGACGAGGTCAAGGGAGAGTCGCGCAACGCGATGGAGACGATCGACGAGAGCAACTCACCGGAGTCGTCGCGCCCACCCTCGCCAGCGGGCCCTTCACGCTGGGCACAGCAACGTCGCCATGAGGCCGAACAAATCGTCACCCCGAACTTGCATCCGCAGGACAATGCCGCGGTACGCTTAGCAGCGGATGGACCGTTCGTCGTGGTGGCTAAGCGTGGGCCTAAGTTGGGCCCATCCGGGACGGTGGTGATTGACCATGAGACGGGCAGAGATATGGTGGAGACGAGACGTTATCGGGTACGCGCTGATGAACTTCAGAGCATTGACGGGGAAGGCGATTCAGTTATGGGAAGCGATGAGTATTATGTATGCGATTCTTCTGCTGTCTGATCATCGGTCATCTTGTTTTTGGTATGTTAAATGTATAACTCAGGAATTAGGACTATGGAATGTATGGGATACTGTATTATTTTCGTACCGCAGGCAGGTAGACGATGTCCTTTCGATTCGACGTGCTGGCAGCCGGAAGGGTGCTGAAGGTCAGCAAAAATGCCCAGTGATCTCGAGACAGTAAATGTTGAAACGGTCCGGAGTTTGTGGGAGTCGGCCTTCTCGAGCACGGCGCGGTCACGGTGGCAACTTGAATCGGCCACTGCCAAGTCAGCTTGAACCATCGTACCACCACCTGTTTTTCGCTTACCAACCTTCAATGGATTTTTTTTTCCTCATCATGGATACAATACCGAGTGAGTTACAAACTTACATGCCGTTCAGAACCCAAAGATATCACCAAAGAAGGAACCGGTTTGAAATTTGTCCCGAAAAGGCTCGTGTCTGGCAAATCGATTCTGGCTGTATACTCTTCGGCTTGGGCTAATTGTCCCTACCGTATCTCCTTTCCCGCGTGTCTAACACCCATCTTAACGACGATATGGCGGAAACAACAACTCAGTTAGAGCGCGCGATCAACGAGATCCAGCGCAGACGTCAAGGTCCCACCCCAAATATCGATTTTACTCAACACAAGCTCGAAGATGGCACCATTGTCAGCACACTAGAGCGAGTCGTCAAAGAGGTTCTTTCAATCAGCCCTTAACCTATGTCTATATGCTCGCTAACGGAAAACATGTTACATCACACACGCGTGGTGGGTATGTGTTGGCAGGTTCCAGCCCCGGCTACAAACATCCCCACCGACGAGCAATTCTTTTCCAAAACGAAGAAGGGTATGCCGGACATCGATTATCTCAAGGAACATCTCCGCAGGGAGGGGAGGATCAGTGAGGAGCATGCACTGTATATCATCAAGAAGGCCACCGAGATCTTGCGCACTGAGCCCAATCTGCTCAGCGTTGATGCCCCTGTGACGAGTGAGTTTTTCTATCACCGCTGCCTGTGATCATGGTTTGCGGTGCAATATTTTAATGGCTGATCGGATCTCTTATTACAGTATGCAGTGACATTCGGGGCCAATACGTATGCCTTGGGTTAAAACTGTCCTCCCTGCGTCAACCACTGATCATGCGGCTAGTATGACCTTATGAAACTTTTCGAGATTGGTGGAAACCCCGCTACAACCAGATACCTCTTCTTAGGACGTTACGTCAACAATGGGTACTTCAGTATTGAGGTGCATATACGACCTGCTTGTGTCCGAGTCGTGTCTCACTTTGTCTGTGCAGTGTGTGCTCTACTTGTGGTCGCTCAAGATCTGGTATCCAGATACTTTCTTCGTCTTACGTAGCAATTACGAATGTCGACACGTGACTGAATACTTCACCTTCAAGACCGAGTGTAAGTGTGCACATTCCTAATCATTGTGGGTCCTGGGATCACGGGTATGGGTAGGTAAGCGTAAGTACTCGGAGCGCCTGTATGAAGCGTGCATAGATTCGTTCTGCGCACTGCCCCTCGCTGCGATTATGAACAAGCAGTTCTTCTGCGTCCATGGAGGAATTTCCCCCGAGCTCAATACCTTGGACGACATTCGGAACGTACGTGGTTTCCATTGTGTTGGTGGTTACAAGCCGCACCTGATGTGTTCATCCTTCAGCTGGATCGGTTCTGTGAGCCAAAGTCGTCTGGACTTATGTGTGATATCCTTTGGTCTGAACCCATGGAGGACTTCGGGGAAGAGAAGTGGGGATATAGCTTTGCGCATAATGGCGAGCGCGGGTGCTCTTACTATTTCTCCTACCAGGCGGCTTGCAAGTTCCTTGAGCGCAATCGCTTGTTGTCCATCATTCGCGGACACAAGTCGCAAGATGCTGGGTATTCCCATGCTGTTACTTCTCTGTCTCCAGATCGTCCTTAATGATGCATGCAGATACCGGTTGTACAGGAAAAGTGACAAGACTGGTTTCCCATCCGTAATGACGGTGTTTTCTGCTCCAAATTACCGCGATGAGCGTGACAACAGGGGGGCGATCCTCAAGTACGAATCGAACGTGCTGAATATCCGACAGTTCAATTGCGCACCGCATCCATATTGGCTTCCCAGATTTGCGGATGCATTTACATGGAGTCTTCCGTTGATTAGTGAGAAGTGTACGCGCCCTCCTGTTACGATATTTGGTGTGGCGTAGTCAGCTGACACACGCACTCTATAAAAGTTGTCGAGATGGTCTCCGCCTTACTGTTAGATCCGTGAGTAGCATTTCCTTTTTTAGCTGGTGACGGTCTAAATGCAACATGACATTCGCAGTAAGATTACTTTGGCCATTTCAACTGGCTAGAAATAATCATAGTGCATTTCGGCACACTCGCGAGTATCATGTGCGCCCCCAGCGAGGTTGTTTTGTTTTTGTGCGTTCAACTGTTCAAATACAGGGGGAACGGATCTAACAAGTATAAATCTAAACACTAGCCTTCAGTGCTCAGAGTGACAAAACGTTATTGAATTTTGTGGCTTGTCACATGCCCACCTAATAAAAGAGAAACAACTAGCCGGGACTTGATTGCTTCATAACTAGTCAGTAACACGCTTGGCGACCAACTGCAATATTTGGACGATACAAGACAGTCACAAGACGCGAAAAAATCGTTGCCTCACAGGAAGTGTGGTTGCGAACGAGCGTTCCAATCACTCAATCTGTCCAGAGCAAGTTTATCAGGGCTTGAGCCTCGCCTGAAATGACTGAAGTCACCTCACGCGAGTGCAATGGACTCGGTTTTATAGAGTTGAAACGTTGAAGGTCGATCAACGTTGATCCCGAAACTGATTGGCATCGCCTTTTCTCAGCCTCCCGGACGTTACACTTGTAGACCCCCAGCCGGGCTTCGTTTCCTTTCGTCATTTCTTGACCTAGTGTACAAGACATACCTAGACACAGGCTGAGGCCTGGTATTTTGAAAACTGTATCAACACCTCAATTTCCGTCTCAAGGCAGCGGAAGCCCAGTATTGATTGCGTTCGCAACTTGACCTGTATTAAGCCGATGAAACGCATATCTATCAAAGCGTATTCATTGCCTGGGTCTCCACCATCAAGGGGCGAGCAGAAAGTGCGGATCGGCATCCTCATTCACGTCTTACAGCCGTCCAGGTAGAGTTTTCGGTGCTACAGGTCGCCCTGAAGGCAGAGTGTGCAACGAGCCTATCCAGCCACCCATGCACCATCGAATCTGGAGGATGTCTAAAAGCGTGATAATGCCTCAAGATGTTGCTCGCGCGGAACACCCCCATTTTTCAATCCAATCCATTACAATAGAAAAACAAGGCATGAGGTGGAACTCACAGGGCCCCGCCATCACGTCAGTCCAGTTTAACTCCCCATCCTCGTGCCACAGGCCCGATCCGTAACCCCTGTTCGCCACGCTCGAGGGGAAACACGAGTCACGCTGTTCGAGCGCGACGGAAAATCTCGCGTGTCGGATATCTGGGCGGCAGGGTCCTGTGCTTGCAAGAAGCGATAGAATGGGGGGAACGATCGTGCGGGCGATGTGATCTGCTTGCAAGCGGACGAGGGCGCAGTGGCAGGCGTACGGATCTGCCTTAAGAGGGAAGAAGGGTCTTCCCTGTGGTACTGTCCAGGAGGCCGTTTAAGGATGAGGTTGAAAGTTAGCTGCGAGGGCCATTCGTGTATCACGTATCACTCGAGATACACGAGGACGACAGTGCTTTCGTTGAGAGCATGACGCGGAGTGTATGACTAGTGTATGTGATCGATTCGGGTCTGGGTCCGGGACCCTTGGGCGAGACCTCGACGGGAAGTGGTTGAAGTTGGCCCTGAAAGAGTTCTGATCGGGGATTGATGCTAGTGTCTGACCCTTGCACTTAAAGTTGCTAGATAGTTGATTTAATTCCGACTCACCTGAGGTGAGTTAGCTGAGTTGCGAGTTCATCCTCAGTGCAGGTGGCCCGGGAGAGCCTCGGAGAGTGGCACCTGGGCCACTGGGTGCTCCCGGGCCGGTGATTACCGCATTTGGTTCGGAACCACGCTAAACCAAACCGCATGCCATGATGTTCGACGGCTATCCACTTGTCCTAGATCCTCATAACCTCCTGATTGATCAATTCATGCGTCTGGAACTCGGAACCCCGCACTCCCATGCACCGTGTGGCGGAATGGCCACAGGCAGAATAGTTGTTGTATGTGCCAGCGTACGACATCTTGACAGCTGATGGTGGATACCGGGCCGATGGCTTACACGACGGGCAGGAATGGATAAGTCATGTCTACTTATGGTCCAGCTTATGGTTCAATTAATGTCAAATAAATTGACCCACCTAATAAGCGACGTTATTTTAGATCAGGATTACTTGAATAATTGAAAATTAGAGAGATCGGAAAAACCCTTTAGGCTCAATAGTTTTTCCCCGGCTAAACGGGTTTTCCAAGCCTGTAACATGCAGTTTATTTTAAATATTTTATGATATAATCAGTATTCCTCTCAGTGGCCATTTAATTTCTACTTTTTCGAGTATTCTTATTTAAAATATTGTGACACATAAGGATAGGTCAATTTATTTGACATTAATTGGACCATAAGCTGGAGCATAAACAGACATGACTTATCCATTCCTGCCCGTCGTGTTAGCTCGTTCCTGTTCCTGACACCACTGGCAACTCTGGTGCACTGCACGAGCGCACGTTGAGTTCCAACTCAACTGAACCACGCTTTTTGCCACTTTACAGTATCATACACACTTCTCGACCACTCTTTACACCTCCTCCTTTCCCTTGTCTAGTGCATGTTTTGATGATATGGCGGAAGAAATTCAGTTAGAACGAGCAATCAACGAGATCCAGCGCAGACATCAAGGTCCTGCCCCAGATATCGATTTTACTCAATACAAGCTCAAAAATGGCACTTTTGTCAGCACACAGGAGCGACTCGTCCCAGAGGTCTTATCGATCAACCTTTAATCCATGTCTATATGTTCGCCTTATTGCATGAATTAGTAGGTCCAACACCCAGTGATGAACATCCCGACCGATGAGGAATTCTTTTCCAAAACGAAGAATGGTTTGCCGGACATCGACTATCTCAAGGATCATTTCTATAGGGAGGGGAGGATCAGTGAGGAGCAGGCGCTGTATATCATCAAGAAGGCCACCGAGATATTGCGCACCGAGCCCAATCTGCTCAGCGTTGATGCCTCTGTGACAGGTGAGTTTTTCTATCCGCCCTTTCTGTGATCATCGTTTGCGATGCAATATTTTGATGGCTGATCGCAACTCTTATTACAGTGTGTGGTGACATTCGGGGCCAATATGTACGCCTTGGGCAACAATTATCATCCGTGCCTCAACCGCTGATCATGCAACTAGTACGACCTTCTGAAACTTTTCAGGATGGGCGGAAACCCCGCTACAACCAGATACCTCTTCTTAGGAGCATATACCCAGCAAGGATACTTCGGTATTGAGGTGCACATAGAGAACAGCCTGCTTGTGTCTGAGCGGTGTCTCACGTTATCTGTGTAGTGTGTGCTCTACTTATGGTCGCTCAAGATCTGGTATCCGGATACTTTCTTCCTCTTACGTAGCCATCAAGAATGTCGAAATTTGAGCGTGTTTGAGGCCGAGTGTGAGTCCGCACATTCGTAATCATTGCAGGTTCTGGGATCACGGGTGTAGATAGGTAAGTACAAGTATTCGGAGCGCCTATATGAAGCGTGTTTGGATTCGTTCTGCGCACTGCCCCTCGCTGCGATTATGAACAAGAAATTCTTCTGCGTCCATGGAGGAATTTCCCCCGAGCTCAATACCTTGGACGACATTCGGAAAGTATGTGGTTCCTGTTGTGCCGGTGGTTACAAGCCGCAACTGATGTGTTCACCCTTCAGCTGTACCGGTTCTCTGAGCCACCGAGGTCGGGTCTTATGCGTGATATACTTTGGTCTGATCCCATGAAGGACTTTAGAGAAGAGAAGGGGCCAGAGAACTTTGTGCATAGTGACGTGCGCGGAGGCTCTTACTTCTTCTCTTACCAGGCGGCTTGCACGTTCCTTGAGCGCAATCGCTTGTTGTCCATCATTCGCGGACACGAGATGCCCGATGCTGGGTATGCCGACGCTGTCACTTGTCTGTGTCCAGATCGTCGCTAATGATGCATACAGATACCGTCTATACAGGAAACGTGATAAGACTGGTTTTCCGTCCGTAATGACGGTGTTCTCTGCCCCAAATTACCGCGATGAGTATAACAACACGGCAGCGATCCTCACGTACGAATCGAAAACACTGAGAATCCAACAATTTAATCCCTCACGGCATCCATATTGGCTTCCCAAATTTGAGGATGCATTTACTTGGAGCCTTCCATTTGTTGGTGAGAATTGTACGCGCCCTCCTCCTATTACGATATTTGGTGTGGCGTAGTCAGCTGACGCAAGGACTCCATAAAAGTTGCCGAGATGGGAACCGCCTTACTGTTTGATCCGTGAGCAGCACTTCCTTTTTAACTGGTGACGGTCTAAATGTAGAATAACATTCGCAGTGAGATCACTTTGGTCATTTCAACTGGCTAGCGATAATTAGAGTGCATTTCGGTACACTCGCGAGTATCATGTGCGCCCCCAGGTTTGTTTGTTTTTGTGAGGTGTAGTACTAGTGTACAAAATCGACTGTTCAGACGCAGAGGGGACGGATCTAGCAAGTATAAACCCAGAGAATGCGCTTCTACGTCTCGACTTGCTTACGAGGGAGGAGAGCCTAATGGCGGTGGCGATAAATCTAAACACTAGCCCTCAGTGCTCAGAGTTGCAAACCGCTATTGAGATTGTGGCTCGTCACATCCCGACCCAATAAAAGAGAAACACTAGTCGGGACTTGATATAGCTTGATAACTAACACGCTTCTCATGTGAGTTGTGATTTGCGACCCACTTCAAAAGTTGGACGATGCAAGACAGTCACGAAACGAGAGGAATCGGTGCCTCTCGGGAAGTGTGGTTGCGAACGAGCGTTCCGATCGCCCAATCTGTTCAGAGCAAGTTTATCAGGGCTTGAGCCTCGCCTGAAATGACTGAAGCCGCCTCACGCGAGTGCAACGGCCTCGGTTTTATAGAGCCGAAACGTTGAAGCTTTGAAGGTCGATCAACGTCGATCCCGAAACTGATTGGTATCGCCTTTTCTCAGCCTCCCGGACCTTACACTTGTAGACCCCCCGCCCGGCTTCGTTTCCTTTCGTCATTTCTTGATATAGTGGACGAGACATGCCTAGACACAGGCTGAGGCCTAGTGTTTTGCAAACTGTATCCACGCCTCAATTTCCGTCTCAAGGCAGCGGAAGCCCAGCATTGATTGCGTTCGCAACTCGACTCGTATTAAGCCAATGAAACGCATATCTACCAAAGTCGGTACAGTTTAACTCCCCATCCTCGTGCCACAAACCCGATCCGGGACCCCGGTTCGCCGCGATCTCATGCTTCGCCACGCTCGAGGGAAGACACGAGCTGTTCGAGCGCGGCAGAAATCCTCGCGTGTGGGATATCTAAGCAGCTGGGTCCTGTGCTCACAAGAAGCGATAGAATGCGGGAACGAGCGTGCGGGCGATGTGGTCGGCTTGCAAGCGCACGATGGCGCGGGCGTACGGAAGAGCCACAATCTGCCCTATGGGGGAGAAGGGACTCCCCCGTGGTAGTGTCCGCGAGACTGTTCAAGGATGAGCGAAACTTAACTAGCCCTCGAGATACTCGAGGATGATGGTGCTTTCGTTGAGAGGCAGCAGAAGGCAGTGTGCATGCGTCCCGGGCCGGGAACGTGACCCTTCGATTGGTTCGGATTTGGAGATTGACGCCGGTGATTGACCCATGACCGTCCCTGCTTTGCTGTGCCACTCTACACTGTTATACATACACTATCAGTCATTACGTATCCTCCTCCCGCTTGTCTAGTGCATGATATGACAGGAGCAACTCAGTCGGAACAAGCAATCGATGAGATCACGCGCAGACCCGGACGTCACGGTCCTGCCCCAAATACCGATTCAACTCAACACAAGCTCGAAGCTGGCAACGTTGTCAAAGAGGTCTTTTTCTTCAGTACTTTAACCCACGTGTATATGCTTTCTAACGGAAAGCTTGTTACGTGTGCGTGTCTGGCGGGCATGTATCTGCAGGACCTCGCCCTGGCTACAAACACCCCGACCGACGAGCAATTCTTTTCCAAAACGGAAAAGGGCATGCCTGATATCGCCTATCTTAGGGATCATTTCTACAGGGGTGGGAGGATCAGAGAGGATCATGCGCTATATATCATCAAGAAGGCTACCGAGATATTGCACACCGAACCCAATTTGCTCTACGTCGATGCCCCCGTCACGGGTGAGTTTTTCCCTCCCCCCCTCCTGTTATTATCGCTTCCATTGTCCCGGTACAAACATTGTGTGACTGGCCGAATTCTATTATAGTATGCGGCAGTATTTGCGGCCAATATGTATGCCTTGGGCATCAACTATCCTCTCTTCCCCGGCCACTGATTCTAGGGGTAGTATGACCTTATGAAACTTTTCGAGGTCGGTGGAAATCCAGCTACAACCAGATACCTCTTCTTAGGAGCCTACGTCCACAGAGGGGACTTCGCTATTGAGGTATACATGGAGAACAACCTGCTTGTGTCTGGGTGATGTCTCACTTTGTCTGTGCAGTGTGTGCTCTACTTATGGTCGCTCAAGATCTGGTATCCAGATACCTTCTTCCTCTTACGAAGCAATCACGAACGTCGACGTTTGAGTGAATTACTCACCTTCAAGCTCGAGTGTGAGTCTCTACATTCGTAATCATTGTGGGTCCTGGGATCACAGGTGTAGATAGGTGAGCATAAGTACTCGAAGCGCCTGTATGAAGCATGCTTAGATTCGTTCTGTGCGCTGCCCCTCGCTGCAATTATGGACGAGCGGTTCTTCTGCGTCCATGGAGGAATTTCCCCCGAGCTCAATACCCTGGACGACATTCGGGCCGTACGTGGCTTCTATTTTTGCTGGTAGTTACAAGCCGCACCTGATACGTTCACCCTTCAGCTGGATCGGTTCCGTGAGCCACCGAGGTCGGGCCTTATGTGTGACATCCTTTGGTCTGATCCCTTGAAGGACTTTGGACGTGAGAAGGGATCGGAGGACTTTCTATATAACCACATGCGCGGATGCTCCTACTTTTTCTCCTACCAGGCAGCTTGCATGTTCCTCGAACGCAACCGCTTGTTGTCCATCATTCGTGCGCACGAGGCGCAAGATGGTGGGTATGCCGATACTGCCACTTGTCTGTGTCCAGATCGTCGCTAATGATGCACGCAGGTACCTTTTGTACAGGAGAATTCCTACGACCGGTATCCCATCCGTGATGACGTTGTTCTCTGCTCCAAATTACCTTGACCAGGACAACAAGGCGGCGATTGTCAAGTACGAACTAAACGTACTGAATATTCGCCAATTCAAGTCCGCACCTCGCCCCTTACTGTCGGATCTGTGAGAAGCCTCTCCTTTTTCGTTGGTTATGGTCTAAATGCAGAATAATACTCGCAGTGAAACTACTTTGGTCATTTCAACTGGCTAGCGATGATTAGAGTGCGTTCGGCGCACTCGCCGGTATCGTGTGCGCCACCAGCTGGATTTTGTGAGTTGTAGTGTACAAATGAACTATTCAAACGTAGAGGGAACGGATCTGGCAAAAGTGAGAAACCGTTATCGACATTGTGGCTCGTCACAACCCGACCTAATAAAAGGGGAACACTGGCCGGGACTGGGGTCGAACGTTGAACGTCGATCGCGAAACTGATTCGGCATTAATTGCGTTTTCTCAGCCTCCCGGCCTCACACTAGTAGAACCCCAGCTCTCGGCTTTACTTCCTTTCGTCATTTCTTAACATAGTGTACAGGATAGGGCCTAGCCAAAGGCTGAGCCCTACTTTATTAAAAACTGTACCCACGCCTCAATTTCCTCGTCTCAAGGCAGCGGAAGCCCAGCGTTGATGGCATTCGCAACTTGACTTGTATTGGGCCGATTAAACGCATATCTATCAAAGCGCATTCATCGCCTGGGTCTCTACCACCAAGGGACGAGCAGAAGGCGCAGATGGGTCATCATCGCTCACCTCTCATAGCCGTCCAAGTATAGTTTCTCGGTACTACAGGTCGCCCTGAAGGCCGTGTGTGCAACGAGCCTATTCAGCCACGCATGGAGCTTCGGATGTGGAGGAAGCTCGAAAGTGCGATAATGCTTCAAGACGTTGCTCGCGCGGAACAACCCTTTCCGGCATCAATCCAATCCATCACAAAAGAAAAAAACACAAAGGGTGGTGTGTAGGAACTCACATGGCCCCACCATCACGTCGGTCCAAGTTAACTCCCCATCCTCGTGCCACAGACCCGATCCGGGACCTCGGTTCGCCACGCTCGAGGGGAGACACGAGTCACGCTGTTCGAGCGCGACGGAAAAATCTCGCGTGTCGGATATCTGAGCGGCAGGGTCCTGTGCTTGCAAGAAGCGATAGAATGAGGGGATGAGGATGTGGGCTATGTGGTCGGCTTGCAAGCGGAGGAGGGTGCAGGCGTACGGATCTGCCCTAAGAGGGAGGAAGGGTCTTCCCTGTGGGACTGTCCGGGAGGCCGTCTAAGGATGGGGTTGAAAGTTAGCTGCAAGAGCCATTCGTGTACCACGCATCACTCACGCCACGAGGACGACAGTGCTTTCTTTTAGAGCACGACGCGGAGTGTATGACTAGTGTATGTGATCAATTCGGGACCGGGACCGGGAACCTTGGGCGAGACCTCGACGGGAAGTTGTTGAAATTGGCCCTGAAAGGGTTCTGATCGGGGATTGATGCCGGTGTATGACCCTTCACTTAGTGTTGCTCGATAGTAGATAGTTAATTTCGTTCTAACTCACCTGAGGTGAGTTAGCTGAGTTGCGAGTGGTGGAGAGCCTCGGAGAGTTGCACCTGGGTCACCGGGTGACCCCGGGCCGGTGGATACCGCATTTGGTTCGGAACCACGCTAAACCAAACCGCATGCCATGATGTTCGTTCGATGGCTATCCACTTGTCCTAGACCCTCACAGCCTCCTGATTGATCAATCAATGCGCCTGAAACTCGGAACCCCGCATTTTCATGCACCGTGTGGCGGAATGGCCACTGGCAGAACAGTTGCTGTATTTGGTGGATACCCGGGCCGATAGCTTAGCTCGTTCCTGTTCCTGGCACCAACTGGCGCGCTGCACGAGCGCACGTTGAGTTCCCACTCAACTGAACAAGCTTTTTGCCATTTTACAGTATCATACACGCTTCTCAACCACCCTTTACACCTCCTCCTTTCCCTTGTCTAGTGCTTGATTTGATGATATGGCGGAAGAAATTCAGTTAGAACGAGCAATCAACGAGATCCAGCGCAGACATCAAGGTCCTGCCCCAGATATCGATTTTACTCAATACAAGCTCGAAAATGGCACTTTTGTCAGCACACAGGAGCGACTCGTCCCAGAGGTCTTCTCGATCAGCCTTTAATCCATGTCTATATGTTCGCCTTATCGCATGAATTAGTAGGTCCAACCCCCAGTGATGAACATTCCGACCAACGAGGAATTCTTTTCCAAAACGAAGAAGGGTTTGCCGGACATCGACTATCTCAAGGAACATTTCTACAAGGAGGGGAGGATCAGTGAGGAACAGGCGCTGTATATCATCGAGAAGGCAACCGAGATATTGCGCACCGAGCCCAATCTGCTCAGCGTTGATGCCCCTGTGACAGGTGAGTTTATCTATCCGCTGTTTCTGTAATCATCGTTTGCGATGCAATATTTTGATAGCTGATCGCAACTCTTATTACAGTATGTGGTGACATTCGGGGCCAATATGTACGCCTTGGGCAACAATTATTCTCCGTGCCTCAACCGCTGATCATGTGGCTAGTACGACCTTCTGAAATTTTTCGAGAAGGGCGGAAACCCCGCTACAACCAGATACCTCTTCTTAGGAGCATATACACAGAAAGGATACTTCGGTATTGAGGTGCACATAGGGAACAACCTGCTTGTGTCTGAGCGGTGTCTCACGTTATCTGTGTAGTGTGTACTCTACTTATGGTCGCTCAAGATCTGGTATCCGGATACTTTCTTCCTCTTACGTAGCCATCAAGAACGTCGAAAATCGAGCCAATTTGAGGACGAGTGTGAGTCTGCGCATTCGTAATCATTGCCTGTTCTGGGATCACGGGTGTAGATAGGTAAGTACAAGTATTCGGAGCGCCTATATGAAGCATGTTTGGATTCGTTCTGCGCACTGCCCCTCGCTGCGATTATGAATAAGCATTTCTTCTGCGTTCATGGAGGAATTTCTCCCGAGCTCAATACCTTGGACGACATTCGGGAAGTATGTGGTTCCTGTTGAGCTGGTGGTTACAAGCCGCAACTGATGTGTTCACCCTTCAGCTCTACCGGTTCTGTGAACCACCGAGGTCGGGTCTTATGCGCGATATACTTTGGTCTGAACCTATGGAGGACTTTGGAGAAGAAGAGGGGCCAGAGAACTTTGTGCATAGTGACGCGCGAGGAAGCTCTTACTTCTTCTCTTACCAGGCGGCTTGCACGTTCCTTGAGCGCAATCGCTTGTTGTCCATAATTCGCGGACACAACATGCACGATGCTGGGTATGCCGACGCTGTCACTTATCTGTGTCCAGATCATCGCTAATGATGCATACAGGTACCGTCTATACAGGAAACGTGATAAGACTGGTTTTCCGTCCGTAATGACGCTGTTCTCTGCTCCAAATTACGCCGATGACGATGAGGATAACAACACGGCGGCGATCCTTACGTACGATTCGAAAACACTGCAAATCCGACAATTTAATCCCGCACGGCATCCATTCTGGCTTCCCAAAATTGGGGATGCATTTACTTGGAGCCTTCCATTTGTTGGTGAGAAGTGTACGCGCCCTCCTATTACGATATTTGGTGTGGCGTAGTCAGCTGACGCAAAGACTCCATAAAAGTTGCCGAGATGGTCACCGCCTTACTGTTTGATCCGTGAGCAGCGCTTCCTTTTTAACTGGTAGCGGTCTAAATGTAGAATAACATTCGCAGTAAGATTACTTTGGTCATTTCAACTGGCTAGCGATAATTAGAGTGCATTTCGGTACACTCGCGAGTATCACGTGCGCCCCCAGCGAGGTTGTTTTGTTTCTGTGTGTTCAACTGTTCAAATGCAGGGGGGACGGATCTAACAAGTATAAGTCCAAACACTAGCCTTCAGTGCTCAGAGTGATAAAACGTTATTGAGATTGTGGCTGAAACATTAGTCGGGACTTGATAACTAGTCAGTAACACGCTTGGTGACCAACTGCAATAGTTGGACGATACAGGACAATCACAAGACAAGAAAAATTCGTTGCCTCTCGGGAAGTGTGGTTGTGAACGAGTGTTCCGATCACTCAACCTGTCCAGAGCAAGTTTAGCAGGGCTCGAGCCTCGCCTGAAATGACTGAAGCCACCTCACGCGAGTGCAACGGCCTCGGTTTTATAGAGTCGAAACGTTGAAGGTCGATCAACGTTGATCCCGAAACTGATTGCCGCATACCAGTGACTGGCATCACCTTTTCTCAGCCTCCCAGACCTCACACTTGTAGACCCCCAGCCCGGCTTCGTTTCCTTTCGTCATTTCTTGACATAGTATACAAGACATGCCTAGACACAGGCTGAGGCCTAGTGTATTGCAAACTGTATCCACCCCTCAATTTTCTCGTTTCAAGGCAGCGGAAGCCCAGCATTGCATTGATTGTGTTCGCAACCTGACTTGTGTTGGGCCGATTAAACGCCATATCTATTATTAATACAGTCTAGCAAACAATCCCTCAGAGTCTAGTCAAAGGCGAAGCTGAGATTGAAGTACCTAGCAAACAATCTACGGTACAATTAGCGATGTAGTGCAAGAGATGTAGTTATGGAAAACATACCCCTCAGAGTCTAGACGAAGCTGAGGGGAAAGGAATGTATGTCATGGTGTCATGGACTTATATCCATGACACCATGACATATAATATAAATAAAGCTGTGCGTCACGTGTGCCCGAAGCAATCGAGTCGCGATGACCACGTCTAAAGTCACCAAATGTGCATTTGTTGCCTGGGGCTCCACCAAGGGATGAGCGGAAAGTGCGGATCGGCTTCATCGCTCACCTCTCATAGCTATCCAGGTATAGTTTCTCGGTGCCACAGGTCGCCCTGAAGGCCGAGTGCGCAACGGACCTATTCAACCAGTGACAACCACGCATGGAGCTTCGAATGTGGAGGAACCCTTTCCGCATCAATCCAATCCATCACAAAGGGTAATGTAGAACTCACATGGCCCCGCCATCACGTCGGTCCAGTTCAACTCCCCATCCGCGAGCCACAAACCCGATCCGGGACCCAGTTCGCCACCCTCGAGGAGAGCCACGAGCTGTTCGAGCGCGGCGGAGAAATCTCACGCGCGGTTTATTGGAGCGGCTGGGTCATGTGCTTGCAAGGAGTGATATAACGCGGGGACGAGCGTGCGGGAGGTGTGGTCGACTTGCAAGCGCACGAGGGCGCGGGCGTACGGAGGCGGCACGATCTGCCCTATGGGGGAGAAAAAACTTCCGCATGGTATTGTCTGCGAGGCTGTTCAAGGATGAGCGAAACTTAACTAGCCCTCGAGATACTTGAGGATGGCGGTGCTTTCGTTGAGAAGCACTGGCAGAAGGGCGGTGTGTATGTTATGTTTCAAGTCCCGGGCCGGGGAACGCGACCCTTCGATTGGTTCGGATTTGGGGATTGACGCCGGCTGCTTTGCTTTGCCACTCGCCACTCTACACTATTACCCCTCCTTCTCCCGCTTGTCTAGTGCTGGTTTTCATGATATGACAGGAGTAACTCAGTCAGAACAAGCAATCAATGAGATCACGCCCAGACCCGGGCGTCCGAGTCACGGTCCTGCCCCGAATACCAATTCAACTCAACACAAGCCCGAAGATGGCACCGTTGTCAAAGAGGTCTTTTTCTTCAGCTTTAGCCCATGTGTATATGCTTGCTAACGGAAAGCTTGTTACGTGTGTGTGTGTGTGTGTGGCGGGAATGTATTGCAGGCCCTCGCCCTAGCTACAAATATCCCAACGGACGAGCAATTCTTTTCCAAATCGGAAAAGGGCATGCCTGACATTGCCTATCTGAAGGATCATTTCTACAGGGGTGGGAGGATCAGAGAGGAGCATGCGCTATATATCATCGAGAAGGCTACCAAGATATTGCGCACCGAACCCAATTTGCTCCACGTCGATGCCCCTGTGACGAGTGAGTTGTTCCCTCCCCCCCTCCTCTCCTGTTCTTATCGCTTCTATTGTCCCGGTACAAATATTGTATGACTGGCCATTATAGTATGCGGCAGTATTTGCGGCCAATATGTATGCCTTGGGCAACAACTATCCTCTCTTCTCCGGCCACTAATTCTAGGGTAGTATGACCTTATGAAACTTTTCGAGGTCGGTGGAAATCCAGCTACAACCAGGTACCTCTTCTTAGGAGCCTACGTCCAGAGAGGGGACTTCACTATTGAGGTACACATAGAGAACAACCTGCTTGTGTCCGAGTCGTGGCTCACTTTGTCTGTGCAGTGTGTGCTCTACTTATGGTCGCTCAAGATCTGGTATCCAGATACCTTCTTCCTCTTACGAAGCAATCACGAACGTCGACGTACGAGTGAATTATCCACCTTCAAGCCCGAGTGTGAGTCTGTACATTCGTAATCATTATGGGTCCTGGGATCACAGGTGTATATAGGTGAGCGCAAGTACTCGAAGCGCCTGTATGAAGCGTGCATAGATTCGTTCTGCGCACTGCCCCTCGCTGCAATTACGAACCACCGGTTCTTCTGCGTTCATGGAGGAATTTCCCCCGAGCTTAATACCCTGGACGACATTCGGAACGTACGTGGTTTCTATTTTGCTGGTGGTTACAAGCAGCACCTGATGTGTTCACCCTTCAGCTGGATCGGTTCCGTGAGCCACCAAGGTCGGGTCTTATGTGTGATATCCTTTGGTCTGATCCCTTGGAGGACTTTGGGCAAGAGAAGGGGTCAGAGAGCTTTGTGCATAATCACGTGCGCGGAGGCTCTTACTTCTTCTCCTACCAGGCAGCTTGCATGTTCCTTGAGCGCAATCGCTTGTTGTCCATCATTCGCGCGCACGAGACGCAAGATGCTGGGTATGCCGATGCTGCCACTTGTCTGTGTCCAGATCGTCGCTAATGATGCATGCAGGTACCGTATGTACAGGAAAACTCGCACGACCGGTTTCCCATCCGTAATCACGTTGTTCTCTGCTCCAAATTACCTCAATAAGTTCAAGAACACGGCGGCGATCCTCAAGTACGATTCAAACGTAATGAATATTCGCCAGTTCAATTCCGTACCTCACCCCTTGTTGTCAGAACCGTGAGCAGCCTTTCCTTTTTCGTTGGTTATGGTCTAAATGCAGAATAATACTCACAGTGAAGTTACTTTGATCATTTCAACTGGCTAGAGATAATTGGAATGCGTTTGGCGCACTCGCCAGTATCGTGTGCGCCACCAGCTTGATTTTATGAGTTGTAGTGTACAACATGAACTATTCAAACGTAGAGGGAACGGATCTAGCAAGCATAAATCTAAACAGTGGCCCTCAGTGCTCAGAGTGAGAAACCATTATCGAGGTTGTGGCTCGTCACATCCCGACCTTATAAAAGGGGGACACTGGTCGGGACTGTGGGTTTGAAGGTCGATCGCGAAACTGACTGGCATCGCCGTTTCTCAGCCTCCCGGCCTCACACTGGTAGAACCACAGCTCTCGGCTTTGTTTCCTTTCGTCATTCATACGTTATTTCTTCGCATAGTGTACAAGATATGCCTAGTCAAAGGCTAAGCCCTACTTTATCGAAAACTGTATCCACGCCTCAATTTCCTCGTCTCAAGACAGCGGAAGCCCAGCGTTGATGGCACTCGCAACTTGACTTGTATTGGGCCGATTAAACGCATATCTATCAAAGCGCATTCATTGCCTGGGTCTCCACCACCAAGGGACGAGCAGAAGGCGCAGATGGGCCATCATCGCTCACCTCTCATAGCTGTCCAAATATAGTTTCTCAGTGCTACAGGTCGCCCTGAAGGCCGAGTGTGCAACGAGCCTATTCAGCCACGCATGGAGCTTCGGATGTGGAGGAAGTTCGAAAGCGCGATAGTGCTTCAAGACGTTGCTCGCGCGGAACAGCCCTTTCCGGCATCAATCCAGTCCATCACAAAAGAAACAAAAAACACAAAGGGTGGTGATTGTAGGAACTCACATGGCCCCACCATCACGTCGGTCCAGTTCAACTCCCCATGATCGTGGAACAGACCCGATCCGGGTCCGCGGTTCGCCGCGGCGATCTCACGCTCGCCACGCTCGAGGAGAGCGACGAGCTCTTCGAGCGCGGCGGAGAAATCGCGCGCGCCGGTCATCTGAGCAGCTGGGTCCTGTGCTTGCAAGAAGTGATAGAACGCGGGGACGAGCGTGCGGGAGATGTGGTCGGCTTGCAAGCGCACGAGCGCGCGGGCGTACGGATCTGCCTTTGGGGGGAGAAGGGTCTTCTTCCCCGTGGTGTCGTTGTCCGCGAGGCTGTTGTTCAAGGAATAATGGGGTGAAAAACTTTGCTGAGACGAGGGGAGCGATTCATTTCGGGGATGACGACGTACCCCTCGAGATACTCGAGGATGACGGTGCTTTCGTTGAGGGCCCGGGGCGGAGTGTAGGCGTTCAATTTGAGTCCGGGAACGAGACCCTTGGGGGAGACTTCGAGGAGGTCTTTGGGTTTCTTATACGGATCTACTTCGTCTGCGCGATCGCGTCAGCCGCGAAAGTGAACGTTAAGAGGTGGTGAGTGGGTGAGCTCAACAATACTGTTGCGCGAAGCATCGCAAGATGAAATGTGTTCAAGTGAATGCGAACGAGATGGTGGCCAGCACGTACTCGGTAAGGAATGCCAAGGTACTCGAACGCGACCCATACCCTCTGGACAAAGGGACAGAAACAGCTACCGAAAAAGGTGATATCCGCATCCCCCGCATGTGCGTTGACGGTATCGAGGGCTTCGCCAGTACACTGGAGATGATATTGTTTTCCAGAATCGATGGAAAGCGACATGATGAAGGAGATCAAGCACTTCGGGGGGTGATGAAAAACGTCATACGGGTGTCAGAAGTGGAAAGTGGAACGCCACCGCAGCTATCGACTGTTGATGTAATTATCTCTAAAGATGATGCTCATCTATACATCATGATATATCATGATATCGTCATAAACGTGCAATGATCGTCTCGACGAGCAGTTTTCCTGGTCGAAGCCAGTCCGGGGGAGTCTCAACAGCGACCATCCCACGTCTAGCCCACGCATCAATCATGAGCGTGCCCCAACCAATCGTCCACACCATCGTCCACGCCCACCCCCAAAACCCACCCACGCGGCGGCCCGTCGTCCCTTCCCACGCGCGCTCCAAGGCCGCTCCGACGCCCATGAGGACGAAGAAGCGGCCGACGGCGCGAAACTCGGTTCCCCGGCCGAGCCCCCACATCCCGAGGTCGTGCATCGCCGCGGACGCGCCAAACGCGCCCAAGAGCGCCCCGGTGCGGCCGCCGAGCAGTCTGCCGCCGGGCCGCGCGCCAAAGACGACGAAGAGGTGCCGGAAGGACTGGTGCCAGCGGAACCCCCAGAAGTCCGCGATCGACGTGGACGTCCACGGGCGGTCGGAGAGCGGCGGCCATTGCCAGGCTGGTTGTCCGAGGACGATGCGCCCGACGAGCGACGCGATGTGGTAGCACGTGTCCACGCTGCTGTATATCACCAGGCCGCCGCACACGGTATAGAAGGCCGCGTAGGCCGTGCGCGGGAGCACGCTCAGCGCCGGGTCGAAGATGGTGTCGCCTGCTGGGTCGTTGACGGAGGGCCGGAGGCAGTGCACGGTGTGGATGCAGAGGTCGTACACTGTGAATTTGGCCAGTATCCTGGGTAGGAGCGACGCGATTGATGTGGATCGGGTACTCGACGCGGGGGGGAATGGCTTGCGCGACCACGACCATCCGATTCCGCGTTTATTGCACACGAGATCGAAGGCGTCGAGGAGGACGTTCGAGACGGATAAAGGACGCTCTACGAAAGCGCGTTGGCCTTCGATGGGCGGTTCGTACCTTCTGAGAGGCTCCTTGGCGAGAGCCCATTCGAGGGACCTCAGCGCAACGTCGATCATCCCCACCTTGAACAAAAACGCGTGAAAAAAAAAAGAAAAAAAGACGGATTTGGAAAACGGATCGCGCACCACGTATCCATAGTTCCAGTGGTTCAGTCTGCCCACGCTCTCGTATCCCAACGACCTCGCCAACGCCGCCGAGAAATCTAACCCCACGGCACAGTACCATGCCTGCCAAAGGACGACGGGGACCAACGCGAGCCTCAAAACGTACGTGTGCGGGAGAATGGCGAGCACCGCTAGGAGATATTGGCACGCACAGAGGGGAAGGAAGGCGGCGACCGTAAACGGCTGACGAGCGGCAGGGTCTGGGGGAAAGGGAAACGCAGACGTGGTGAACATCGGCGCGATGAGACGGGCTGCCGAGGGTTGTCGCCTTGTCAGAATTCATGCGGACGGCCGCTTAAGCTTAAGAGCCCGTCCTTGACGCGCGATTGATGCATTGATGGTTCATTGACGTTTGTTCTTCACTGGAAGTGGTGACTCCGCTTAATCGTGTTGAGCGTCCTCGGGGGTGCCCCGTGGTCGTTCGTCACCTCGCCGACCTTCAATTGTCTCGGCCTCAATAAGGCCTCAATAGGCCTCATCCTCGCTCCACATGCACCTCCGCATTTCCTTCCCTCTTCCTTCCCTACTTATCGCGCTCGCCCTCTTCTCATCCCATGCTGGTGGTCACATTTCCCCAATCTGGTGCCTCGCCTCCGGTTTCCGCCGGAAGCCCCACGCGGTCTCAACTGCGACCTTACCTCCGAGTCTCCATGCGACATGCTCGCTTGTACCACACACCGCCGCCGTCATCCACCCGGTTTTCACTATTTCCAGTTACTCTACTCTACTACAGCATCCGAGGTTTCAGACCTTCTTAGTTTCCCCACTTTGTGTACTTTTCCTGTTTCCCATGTGTCGCTCATGCGTCTGGGCTGCAGACTTGCTCCAGGTGACAATGCTATATTCCGAGTAACCAACATTAAAAAACGCGCGTACATCCATGTCCCAACATTGCAACGATTTGTGTGAGGATCAGACACCCCACCCGAGCGCCTCGAACATCGCAGGCACCAATGAAGTCGCAAGAATCCCAATTCCAACGTATACAACCACCTTCGTCAATACTGAAACAGGGAAAAAAGAAGAGGAGAGAGAACGTGTCAGAAAAACATAGGCGGCCAAAAGATTGCCATAGCCGACACGCACCATCAGCGTCATAATGCTTCACCCCATCGTCCTCGGGGAGCGCACCGCCCTCGCTTGCCTCAAACACCACCGCCTTCTCCTGCGCATAT